>JANHFL010007118.1:675105-703469 GCA_032468155.1 Oxyrhabdium leporinum | reverse complement strand
CATCATCATCATCATCATCATCATCATCATCATCATCATCATCATCATCATCATCATCATCATCATCATCATGTCCTGTGCAGAGCACATTGGGCAGCAAGTTGTTTTCCAGTGGTTTCAATCATTCACAGAATTTTTGGCATTGCCCCAACTCTACCTGGCTCTTCTTTTGAGATAATCCAGCAGTCCCAAGTCCAGATAAAGTGAGGAGGGTTGGGTATAGAGTTACCACCCCTAGCCCGCAAAACTAAAAAAAATCTCTAAAGAAACATGACAATGCAAACTCCCACCAGTTTGCATTGTCAGTTGTCAACTATATTCATCTGTATTCCAGCATTTCAGCTGCTTCCCATAATGCATCTGTACACCAGTCTTTTTTTTTTAACATAATACCCTTTACATTTTAAAATGTGTATGTTGGCCCAGCCTACAGATGGAGGCCTTTCTATGTGGGGTGGTAATGGATGGATTTTGGCATAGTAGGTGCATGCCTTGAGGCTGTGATTCAGCATATTCTTTCATTGCTGCAATATGCTAATCTCAACAAAATTCAAATAAGTGCTTCCACTGGCTGGCTGGCTACATATGCATAGTTTAGGCAAGGCTGATTTGGGGTTTGCAATCTTCTGTCATGGATCAGTACTTAAAAGAACTGCTTGGCTGCAAAATCAGGGTGACTTTCAAGGTCTGATAACTCATGAATCGCTAGATTAAAAACTGAACATTGCTTATGCTGTATGCCACTAGAAATTTAAGGATCTCTGCCTTCTAGTAATATATAGCTAAAGCTTTTCCTTATAACAAGGGACATTATTTAGAACTGCAATATTTTGGTTGTCGACTTCTTTTCTATTTTAGCTGCACTGTGATCTTAGCGAATAGGTCTAGAATGATGTCAAACTATGCAGTGTGACAATGGCAATAACACACAAGAATAAAGATACCAAAAGAGACAATACATCGAGCAATATCAGAAGATAAAAAGATAGGACCATAAAATTACAGGATTGCTAATTTATGCAAAAGCAATATTTTAAAATAAAGCCTAAGAAAACCAGAGAATACATGGATTCCTCCATTGCATGTTGATAAAGGGTAAATATAGCTCCTCATGGGTCCAGTTTCTCCCGTTGCCAAGAATTGTGGCTGTAATTTGGAGCTAAAAGTTACAATAGAAAGAAAAAGACTTTTTATCTCACGTTGTTCCACTGGACATTGTTTCCTGTTGAACTGCTGTGAAATAGATACCAATGCTCCTGCATTTGGATATTCTTGTCTGATGTAAAAAAAATAGCTGGAAAGAGTGAGTCTAGTAGAAAATGAACATTTGTTATTAGTTCCCACCCACCTTACCCATTTTAGAATTGCAAAATCTCTCTCCAAAAATGAGTTCAGAGTTATGCCTATGAAAGTGCAGTTTCATCCTAAGCCTCCAAGAAGGAGTCGATTCTCCCAAAAACAAAGACATACAAGCAGTCCTCAATTTGCCACAGTTGTTTGATGAATAATTGCAGTTGTTAAGTGAATCATGTAGTCGTTTAGCAAATCTAGCTTTACCCATTAACTGTGCTTGTCAGAAGCTGGCTGGAAAGGTTGCAAATGGTGATTATATGACTGCAACTGCCATAAATTGCCAAGTGTCCAAGTTTTGATTTTATGATCATGAGAATGCTGTGATGGTCATGTCACTTTTTTCAGTGCGGTTGTGACTTCAAATGGCCACTAAACAAATCATTGTAAGTCTAGGACTACCTGTAATTACATCTTGGTGTGCCAGAATATCACCTTCAAGAGCCACAAAGACAAGCCCTTTCAAACTCCTTTCTTACATCTTTGGAACAGGAATCCATACGACCCCAATTGACTGGCCTTTTAAGGTCATTAAAACCTGCCTTTTCCAGAAGGTTTTGGGATTGATGTATTATGAAGCAGTCTTGTTTGCTGTGTGGTGCTCTGTTTTTTGAACTGAGTCTAATTGTCCTTGGCATACAATTGTTAGTCAGTTTGCTTAGTCCAATTTTTTGAAATCTTGGTTTACAGAATAGGATATGTAAGCAACTCCGACTTGATGGCAATTCAAGTGGCATAGAAGCCCAATAAAATCAATCAATCAATCAGTGGGAAAGAAAGTTATGAACATAGTTGACAACATATTTTTTGCCAAACAAGTAGATATACCTTGATTGGCAGAAAGTATCTCCAACTATCCAAAAATAGTTTCTTGATAGCTGGTCCTTTAGGAAATATTTGTTTGAAAAAACAATGTCAGAACTTTGAGGATGTTGCTGCAGCTTTGCTGTCCCTTTACGAGAAGTTAGAGTTTCTATATATTTCTCAAAAATAGTAAAAAAAATTGTCTTCTGAAATCAATCACTTCCACATCACACTGATTCCACTTTTCAATTATTCAAAAGCAAATTGAAAGTGACCTGTGGTCATGTTCACTACCATCAGTTTTCAAGATGCTGAGAATACCTGCTGGAGAATGCAAAATCAGTCTCCCCTCCTCTCTCTCACTCCTTCTCCCTCTCCCTCCCCCCCCCCACTCTCTCATTCTCCCCGTTTTCTCCCTCTTCATACTTCTATTTCATGCTTTGTGCATTTGTGAAGTGATTTCTACAAAATAAAATTAAAATATGGAAATAAAGCTAAGAAAGCAGAGGACCTGCACTGCTACCAAAGTACTCTTGTTTTGTTGCATTTTAAAGGGCTTTGAAATAATGCCTCGACAAAATGCCCTGGAATCTGAGCTTGAAGGTGGAGGGATGTGAGACTTCCTTAACAGTGTGAAACCTCTCTGCCCACAACTGTGCTAGTGCTTCAACATAATAAAAGGAAAAATAGCTTTAAGTGTGATTTCCACACACCACAACACTGAGCTAGATCATCTCATCTCTTGACCCTTTCTAGCAACATGAGATCTCACACTTCTGAAATTGCTTTGGATTAATACAGAGCCCTAAAATTGAAGATCTGGAAGGAGAAGAGAAGGAAAGATTAGGCCAAGGCCTAAAGCACTTCTGAGGACTCAGATCCCTTTCCTAGGATCTGAAACTACTTACAGAAATATTAGGCTATCTCCATTTTTTAAAAAATGGGTTTTTAAAAATAGAATAAATCTTCAGTGATCACTCCAAAGAATCTGAGTGAATGGTGCCATTGGAACTTGTCATTGATTAGGGAACTGTTAGTGGTTTAACAATATACGGTACAGACATGCTCAAGAAATATATAATCCATTTGGGGAATAAGCAAATTGGCTCAGAGGTATAGAAGAATAAATATTGCGTGTTTCATTAAGCTTACTTGCAAATCCGAAAATAGTAGAGCATCATTTTGTACATTTTGAAGATGGGGAGGTGGCATCTGCTTGTCAAGGTCCCAGATTTATATTGTATCCCAAGTAGTTGAAATCTGATTCAATTAGCAAGTTGAGCAGTTTGATGGGATGGTTGAAACTTCTGGAGCACCTCTGGGAGATTTACTTCCCTCATCCCACATTTCCAAGAGGATAAATTAACACTTCTCAATTGATGTGTAGACTTCAACTCCTAGAATTCTCATTAATGATCATGTTGTCTAGGGAATTCTTGGAGTTAGAGTCTGCACAATTTGAAATTGCCAAAGTTGAAATCACTTAGATGTTTGGGACTTTAATGCCCTATAATAATTTCAGCAAATAAACGATAAACTATGGCCAGTGTACTTGCAATTAACACCTTTACCTTACAGAAGGAAAATGTGCAAATGAAGTTAAAAAAAGTGTGTCATCAAAACATATACATTCCTCAAATGTAATATCTTGAAATAATAGCCAAGCTTGGAAAAGTATATTTTACATGGGGGATTAGAATTGGGGATGATGTTTAATTATTATTTAAGGCAGTCACTTGTAGATTTTATCAAATTTATCTACTAAATTTGTGAATTCGCAGTCTTCAGTGAGTAATCCAAGAAAAAGTGTGTCACTGTCTTAATATATCTGATTTGAGAATTAACAAGAACAATATGGTTGTAAATTAAGTACTGTACTGTAAGTGTACTGTATTAAATCAGAACAATTTGAAGATTTCTATAGCCATGTTTTCCAAGTTTCTATCTCATATTTTTTTACTTAATATGTAGAAAACATGGAAATAGAATCTTATTTGTACAATTCAACATAATAGTTAAACTTATTATTTTATTTGTTACATTTATATTTTCTTTTCCTTCAGCACCTCAAGGTGAAATACATAACACTCCCTCCTCCAAATTTTCTCTGGATATGAATTCCAAAGTCCTGGAGTATTTGCTCATGCCTTTGTTAAGTGCGATCCATCATTCTGTCTGTTGGCTGGATAATTTGTTGCCATAAAATTTTCTTCCTGAAAAGTTTCATAGATGTGATACAGCACAATTTAAGAAAATTACCAGCTAGTGGGAGAAAATTCTTCTTAATCTGGATTGCAACTATGGAGGAAGTTAATATTGACAGATGACTAGATTCATGGGATAATCCATATGTTGAGCTATTGGTACCAAGATTGCTGATCTGGCCTTGAGATTAGAATCTATGCCTCTCCTTCTTATTCTTATCTCCATGACACCATCCATTAGTTCTTATGCTTAATTTGTAAAGGAAGAGGTGGGGTAGAGGGAGGCAGTTGGGCTGAGGAAGGTATTTCTACAGATGCAACTCTAAGGCAGGTTGGAATTTTTTTGGGGGTGGATCCTGCTTTATCAATTAACTTACCACTCCATGGATCACTGGGCAGAGACAGAGAAGGGGCTACCTAGTGAAACGGAGAGCCATCCTTCCCCAGTGGCGACCCCTTTCCTTACCTAATGACCTATGGGTATCAAAGGCTGCTCAGCATCTCAATCAGGTCCCCATCCTCCACTCATAGCCAAGAAGTCCTGAAGTCACCAGTGAGTTCACTTTAAACCACATGTTAAATGCTTTTTGAGATGACAGCTGTGTTAAAAGCAGCTGAAGGGCAAGGCAGCATATGCTCAGGGCACTGGCTAAACTCCTTTCCCCTTCTGTTTGCAACCACTGTCTTCCTCTCTTGAATGTTAGCTATTCAGATTTCGGCATGACAAGGGAATGCAGCCACTACCTTGTCAGGAACAATTAGTTTCCTTTTGTTTCTTGCCCAGGCCAAGAATTCACCAACTGGCTGGTTGTATCAAGACGGTGGAAATCTTCTTAGGGCTGTTTCAGAATTCTAGTTTGGATGATTGTTGGTACTGAGGGAGACAGAGAATTTTCCCCTTTTCATATCTTGGAGCTTTCAAATGCTTCATAGCATTTAGCAACAGCACTTAGGCTTATATTCTGCCCCACAGTGTTTTATAGCACTAAGTGGTTTACAATGTTAGCATATTGCCCTCAACAAATTGGGTGACCCTTTTACTGATCTTGGAAGGATGGAAAGCTGAGTCAACTTTGAGCTCCATTAGGATTGAACTCCAGGCTATGTGCAGAGTTAACCTGCAAAACTGCACTTTAACCATTGCACCACTAGAATAGAATAGAATAGAATAGAATAGAATAGAATAGAATAGAATAGAATAGAATAGAATAGAATTATTGAGCAATAGTGATTGGACACACAGGGCATCATCTCTGGTGCATAAACTCTCAGTGTACATATAGACAATAAAGTAATATGTTCGTAAGAAACCGATAGAAGAAGGTACTAGAAAAGATGAAAAGATAAATATGAGAAAGATCGTTGGGATCTTTCTCTTCCTTCCTTCCCTATTTTAAATTTCAGGGCATCAGATTTTTAAAAAAAGTTTTCCAGCAGACAAATTAGAGAAAGCCTATTTTGCTTACTTCCTTGGGATATTGGGAAACAACTGAGGGGGCCAGAACACTCCTCCCTTTTCCAGCCACCTTTCCACAACCACCCTTTGCTATTTTTAAAGCTATTTACTGTGTAAAGAAGGATTCTTGAAAAGCAGTGAACTCAAGTTTAAAAGTAGTCTGTAAATCTGACAAGTGATGTAGGGACTCTGGTAAAGCAGGAATTCTCATTAGGGATGAACCCCATGTCCCACACCTGAATGACTATAATACATTAACTTTGCTCCCTGTTATTACAGAGTCACTCATCCACCCCTGTTCATGGTGGGAAAAATAATATTTGTATTAACAGCTGCTAATCTACATTTTCTACTAAGAGAAGTAAACTGCATGTTAAATATGGATTCACCTCCAGAGAGATCAATTAATCTGCTTGAGCCAGTAATAAATCCTAAATTTACCTATTTAGACTGCAAATTATACAGTATTATAATGTGCAGTGCTTGCTGTTACTACAGTTTTTCAATGTTTTTTAAGGCCTGTTGCTTCCTATTGTGCTACAAATCATACTATCTCGTCAGCAGAGTTTCTCTTTTCCATGGCAGGAAGTGATAAATGTTTGTTTGAAGACCAGCAGAGGTAAATTAAACCAAGCATCACATAAATTCTCATCTATTATGCAAGTTCATTTTATCTTTTCAGATAACTGGGAGATACTCTCATGCTGGTTAAAGCAATGCTAATCTGTTGCATCCAGCCTTAATTTTTACCCTAGCATTTGGATTTTGGAATATTTAAAATGAAAAAGTGAAATATAAGTGTTATTCCTGAATGAGATTAAAAAGTTTGCCACCATTTGCAGGTAAAAGGGATATAACCATGGAGGAGGCCCAGCTATTACTGTCTTGCTTGTAAAAACAGGAAAAATTGAAGAGAAACTATTATTGTGACCCAGGTGTGCATATGGGTGCATCCTATTTGCTTTCACGCAAGGATGGAAGGAGAATTCACAGATCAGCAATCCCGTTAATCATTGTTCAGACAGAACTATCACCTGGCCCAAGTGGAGGAAGGGATTCAAATCCAGAAGGGATTTTTAAACCCAGCTTCACCTTCAGCCAGTTTCTGACAGGAGATAACACCTGCAGAAAGTCCCTTAAAAAGAGAGGGAGAGAGAGAGAGAATGAGAGAGAGGGGGGGATTGCGACAATGGTTGAAGTATCTTTTACATTTTTTTTATAAACTTTTTTTTTACCATTTTATCATTTTGTGGTTTTATAGTTGTTGTGTTCTAAGAGAGGCAGCCGTATAGATTTTGTAAATTAAAATGATGTTAATAAGCTAAAGAAACAATAGACCACCTGGTTAGTTGCTGCAGAAATTGCACAGTCTGATTACAAACAATAATATGACAAAGTAGCAACAATGGTGCATTGGAAGATCTGCAAGAAATAAGCCAAGCAAGAACTATAGTGGGACCACAAAAAAGACAAAGTAATAGAAAATAAAGCTGCTAAAGCACTCTGGGACTTTAGACTTCAAACAGACAAATGTTTGCCACATAACATCCCGGATCTAATTGTCGATAAGAAAGACAGAAAAGTCTGGATTGTGGATGAAGCAGTACTTGGAAACAGCAGAACAAAACAGAAAAAACACAAAGCCCTGAAAATATAAGTAGAACAATTGTGGCAAAGGAAACCAAGGATAGTACTACTACTAATAGGCACCTTAGGTGCAATCCCAAAATATTTGGAGTACCACTTGAACACCATTGGCATTGACAAAATCACCATCAGTCAATTGCAAAAAGGAGATTTACTCAGAAAGCTTACATCTTGTGACAATATCTTTAATATTATTAAATGACAACATCTGCCTATTCTAGGTCCTTGGGAAGGATTTGATAGGTGGGGAAAAATGCCACATCCAGTCAAAACATCTGGCTGACTGTCCAACCAAAAGTAATATTTTTTTCTGTTTAATTTATTGCATTCTACCCAGACTCACAATTTCCAGATTGCATGAAATATAAATTCTTTAAATAAATAAACAAGAAAACAAATAAATAATGGTGCAGCAAAAAATAAAGTTCTTTTAACCAGAAGCCTAGACTGGATTTGTATGTTAAATTGAGATGCACAGAATTGTACAATGGGTATTCTTCAATATTACTGTATGTCCCAAATTATTATAAACACCCTGTGTGTTTAAGGACACAAACAAAAGGAATTCATTGGAATATCACAAAGAAAACCACAGGGTTTCCATAACAAGTCTTTCAGCTACAGGCCATTTTGTCACTATTTACTTACAGCATTTTAGCGTCTGTCACTCATTGCTGAGTTGATATAAAGCCTGACTTCCTTGATGTTACATCAGCACAAAGATGGTTAGATGATTTTGGAAGACTATATATGCAATGAGTAGGGAAATTGCCATATTGCTTTGCAAAGAAGCCTGAGAATTTCTTTTGCCTTCAAAGAATTTAATGTAATATAACTAACCAACCTTCGTCCATTCCTTTTCTTTCATCTTGTTCCTTATTTAGTGATATTCAGCATAAACAAAATAATACCAACATCCTCAATTTCTTCTCTTGCCTCTAATGTTGCATGATCACTTTTTTTTATCTTCTACAACTCAGGAATTCTCTACATAATCAGACTTAGGAATAAGGCCATTCTGAAATGTATCAGGGTATATTAATAATACTGTACCATAATATTAAAAGAGCTACTTAAATCCAGCTCAAGATTTGGACTGCAAAAATTGATCAACTTGTAGGTGGCAGCAAAGTTCTATGGTTTTCCATATATTTTTTTATTGCCATCTATGGCTATGCCTCTCTTCTTGCAAGTTCAGTTCTACAGGTTGGGGGGAAATTTGTTCAATTGCTATTTTAAAGCAGGTTTATCTGATTCACATTCTCTATATCAATATTAACAATTTTCTCTATTTCTGAAGTGCAAGTCTCTAATAAAAGTGTGTGTGTATTTGTTTCTATCTCAGAAGTAATTTACAATTGCTTTGCATTATACAAAGAAAAATGCTTGTGCGAAATCTCATTTTTCTTATAAAGAGAAATACAAAGCTTAAAAAAAGAAAATATTGAATCAGTACAGAATCAGTGTAGAAAGAAGACATGGAATTAGAAAGGCAAAGAAATGGAGCAAAGCCATTCTAGATTGCAACATAAACTATTAATTTTGTTAAAAACCTCTGTCATAGAACTTTTGCATATCAAGTTTCTAACTCTCTGGGTGGGGACAATATTAATTCTTCAAAAAACGCAGAACAACTTTGTGCATTGCACACCAATGAAAAGTTAATTTTTATCCTTGTGCAAAATATGCAAACTGCAGTTGGATGTGTCATTTTTCATTAGAGCACGTCAGAGGATATTAATGAAATAAACAACAAAGTTGTGTTTGGTTTGGCTCATGCTTTTTTTATATGCTCTGATGGTCCAGCAACTCTGATGGTCCAGTTCTCTCAAAAGGAAAGCTCTTCTAACAATTTCTAGTTTGAATATGACAAAGAATTCAACTGAAAATGTTACTAATTAACACTATTATTCGAAACAACCCAACAAACAAACCAGCAAAACAAAAACAAAAACCTGCAGAAGAAAATCGATTAGAAAGTAAAACCAGCCCTTCACACTGCCCAAGTTGACAGAGTTCAAGTTGTCAGAAGGCAACCTATTTGTGGGCCTAGGATATGGCAATGATTCACTATGTACAATAATCAAGGTTAACTGCCATGACTAACTGCTTGTGTGATTATGTCAGAGCGCTTGGAAACAATTAACATCTGCAGTATGTAAATAGTAATACCCCTACAGCTGCTACCACTATTGAAAATAGTTGCAGAGTGAATATTTGACAGCAGTTAGAGAGATTTTGGCAGAAATGCCATAACTGAGGCAGCTGCAGTCCAAAATACGGGTTGCCTATTCTGTGGTAAGGTAGCTGGCCTGAATAAAGCAAACTAATTCTAGAACAGGGGTATCTCCAACAGAAATGAGCAAAAGGCAGCCATATTTCTTCTTTCAAGCTCTGCAAGTAGACCTAGTCCTTTGTCTTGATACGAGGAGATTACAACAGGGAGAGGCAAATGGCTCTGGAAGGAACAGGGAAGGGGATTTCTGCTGTCTTTCTTCTACTTTGTCCATTGTTGTCTATGGAAGTATTGATTTATACTTCAAGTACAACTCACACCTTTCTTGTGAGATGTTCCCTGGGTTATTCCCCACTTCAAGTTCCCATTTGACTGAATCTCAAGTAGATTTTTCTCATCCAAACATCTGGAAACGTTATCAGTCACAGCCCTCCAGAAATGGACAGGCAAGCTTGAGAGTAGCATTTTTAGAAGCAAGAATATTAGATTTCCAGAATGAACCAATTGAAGCTAATTGTTTATATAGTGAAGCTCAGTGGAGCTATAATATTCTCAAAATTAGATATGGATCTCTGAACACATGCCCAGCCCAATTAATTGTTTTAATTATCAGAACTGAGCCCTAAAATTTAGCACAAACTTATCTTGGCTTTCCCCAAGAGAAACAAAACTTTCCTTAAGTTTTATTTCACTTAAAGAGAGAAAAGGGCACAGTAAAGTGTTTCTGCAAATGCTTAATTAGGTCAGCTAATACAAATGGCTGCATTTGCATCCCGTATGAGGGCTATTAATACTGACCTTGATTAGATTTGTGTTGTGTGAATCATCCATTTAGTCTATAGTTCTGTACATTGTGCAATCCTGTTTAGGAACAAAGTTAAATATGTTAATATAATCACAGGGAGATTGTTTTTATTGTTAAATAGTTGGAAATCAACTATCTGGTGGCTCTCACTGAACTTTTTTGATCCCACCTAGGATTATTCTGGGCTGAGTAGCTCAATGATAGCACCATGTGTTCTATCAATTATTTTAAAATTAAGGAGCTTTTGTGAATCTCATTTTATGAAACCTTGGGTCATAATAAACTGGTTTTTATTTTAGCCATCATTATATTGGTACGTTTTATAAGATGCCAAAGATGAATTTCATCATAATAGGAGACACTGTAAAATGTGTTAAAAGAGACTAAAAATGCACAGCTGAGCAGCATTTTAGGAAACAGCTACAACCAAATTGAGTTAAAACTCCTAGGCAAGAGGGGGAAAAAATCTTTACCTGGCACTGAAATGACTTCAACAGATGGACATAGTTTACCCATTTGGAAACTAAAAGGGCAATGACTGCTGTTTGGCATAAAAAGTGGCAACCCCATTTGGCATCACAAATACTCTGCTGAAATTTGCCTCGTGCCTTTTTGTAGAAACTTGGCTTTTCTAGAATCTTACATTGTTTATCCCCTGACCAACGCGCTTCCAGATGGAGCGCTAATTTTCTGCCTGACTCTCATGGCTGATTAGAGAGAATCAAATAATATCATCTTCTTACTCTTATAACTCCCTCCATCTCATCTGTCTTATCTTTAAACATTTATATCCCTATTAAGGAAGGAAATACAGAATAGCTGTGCAGCAACCTTTGGTAGATGACATTGATGGCTCTGGTCTGGTGACTTGAACTACTCCTCCTATAAGCCCCTGGTGTATCCAATTAGCTGAGAACATTCTAAAAATGACCCACAATTTCTATTAAGTTTCTGCTATCTTCTCTTCTCCCATTCCAAATTCAAGTAGGGGAGGGGAAAGTGCTACAAAGCTATAACATGCTTAAAAGAAAGCGAGGACATTCCCAAACAATCTCAGTTCCAAGTTAAACACCTAATGTGAGAAAATGTACACTCTGGCGCTTTAATTATCATTTGTGAATAATCTCAGATCTCAAGAAACTCCTGCACAACTTGGGATTTGGAGACTGAAAACCCTTAGTTTTATTGGTCAGAATATCTTGGCAGCTTTTCCAGCTTTTTCTCTTTAATTTATACATTGAAAAATGTGTGAGGGATAAAAATAGAAGATGTTGTCCGGATATTCATTAGAAGTCCATGAACAAAATGGTGTGTGTGTGTTTCAAAATAAAAAACCTACCTGGAACCATGAGTTTGAATATTCAGAGAAGCAGCTGAGAGGATACATATCGTAAAATTTTGCAAAAAAAGCTGGGCTCTCTGAGCATTCATGTTGAGCTGAGCTGCCAAGCCAACTAGCATCACCAGATTCAACAAGCACCAACTTTACAAAGCACATTCTATTTGGTTGAAAAACCCTCAGCTTCCCATGCTCCCATTCCTTGCTATGCTAACTGCTATCATTTTTCCTCGCCAGAAAATATACCCTACAATAGGGGTGTCAAACTCGATTTCATTGAGGGCTGCATCAGGGTTGTGTTTAACCTGGGAGGCTGGGTGTGTGTGGCCAGGGGGTCATGGCCAGCTTGCATGGCCTCCCCGAGCTCCGTTTTTGCTGGCAGAGGCACGGTGGGCCAGTCCTTCACTGTTTCCAGGGCAGCCCTGCAGCCCAGATCTAAGCACCCCACGGGCCGGATCCGCTCCATGGGCCTTGAGTTTGATACTCCTGCCCTATAACATTAATGTAACGTAACGTAACGTAACGTAACATACATCAGATTTTCCATCTTGTGGTATAGTGTTCAGTAACCTCGTACCATCCAAACATTTTGAGCCTGGCTTCCTTTCCACTGTCTACCATTCACTGCCATGAACAACAGTCCAAAACATCTAGGAGACCCCAGATTGCCTGCCCTGTTATAGCAGATGAAAAGGGCTTCCTCATCTCACTTTGAAATACAACTTCTATGTTCTATCCCTTTCAAAATGCTGACAAAAGACCAGTTTATTATCAAGAGAAAAATAGTAAGGCAAATGCCTCTTGTTGCATACTCTCCAGTGCAATGTCACTGGGCTGCTTTATTGATATGACAGCTTTGCTTTGAGCAGAATTTAAGGTCTGACTGTAGTCTTGTATATCCAAATATTGAGACTAGCCTTGCCTTGATGTCACAACATTGCTAACAATTAGATTTTTTAAAAATTAGCTTCCTGATTATTAATTCACAATTTGTTCACAGTTTTCTGTCAGCTACCATTGTTTCCCCCCTCTTCCAAGAAAGCTTACATTAAAAAAAATCAGACAAAGTTGTTGATCCCATTTTTAAAGATACGGTTGTGGTAAATAATTGTAACATTTGTACTGTTTAAAATGGAACTAAATTATTCAGTTTTCTTTATTCCTTTTCTTGTCTCCTAAAGCTAAGTAGATCATATTTTTGTGATTTCTCATCTTGTAACGGGAAAACATAGAGAAATCTGCTTTGTTTCAGCTATTGGCTATTTTTTGTGGTAGGAACACGTTTGCCACATGGAAGGTACTAGAACGAATAAGCACTGTTATATTAACATTAATTAAGGTAACATAACCAAGAGATCCTAGCAAGCACTAAAACATTCTACAAAAGTCCATCCCTACATCTTTTAGTCAATCTGAAAAAGGATTTCTTTGATACGTTTTTATTAAATCTGCTGATTATATAACTACTGCACATGACTTACTACTGTTTGTAGCACATTACACATTACATCAGACAGGGTGCTGTCCAAAGATAGTTGGGTCACTGTATCTGATGCCAGGCTGGGTAAGATGGGTAAGGCTTCTGCCGGAACCCTGAAGACTTAGTGTCAGGGAGAGCTGACTATGCTAGGCTAGAACCAGATGACCAGATATACATCAGGACTAAATTTTCAGTCTGCTAGGGATGCTTGCTCCAATGCCTCCTACACTAAGGAATATTATTTGGGAATAAGTCTCACTGCATTCATGAAATTTACTACACATCACGCTTACCGAAGGACTTATAGATCCCTAGATAGCAAATGCAACTGTTATTTTTTGGTTTATCAACCAAACATAAAGCATCAAATAATGCAAGCCTCAAATAACAATTTAGGTTGCATTGCATAGGAAAATGGGAAAATGCTTTACGCTTATGAATTGATTTACTTCCTTATAGGTGTTAATACTCTTCAAGCACAGAAAAGTCTTCTGGATATATTTTAGCAAGCACTTTTAACACTTTGGAAGAAGGGAGGAAATGAGATAGAGTCCATAAAGGCATGAAAAGCCCTAGAAGATAAGATGTTGAGGTTTTGAAAGCTTTCTGGAGCAAAATCCAAGACCAGAGATTTGCCCAGTGGCTCATTTAGTAATTTGCTTGAAAAGGAATGAGTGGAGTAAAATACTTGGATGAAATATAATTGTTAAACTAGCACCTGTTAGCAATTTGGAGATAATCCTCCTTCAAAGATGCTGGCAGCTGGAAGGAAAAACTGATGACCTACCTAATTGTCAAGAAATGGTACTATAGCAGAAATCTCCAAAGGGCCAAGAAGTGCTTTCATTTCCAGGAAAGCTAATTCTGAGAGAGGCTGAAAGCTGCAGATTTAATATGGGAGAAGTATGCATGGGCTGCCAGTCTGAATCCAACCATTGTTAGGGACTGATGTAACCAGTGAAGTCAGTACAGAATTTGCTAAGTCACCATGAAAATGCACAAAGGAGCAGTGAGATGTTTCCCACCAACCCACCCAATATTAAAATGGCAGTAAAGGATCTCTGTAAAGATCCTATCAGAACACTGAAACTGAGGGAAACAATCTGAATGGTTCCTCAATCCACTTGACTTTTGAGTCAAATCCTCTAAGAATCTCTCCTGTTCTCTGGCAACTAAAATTCAATAAAAATAAAAATTAACACAAATCATGAAGAAACAGCTTTCATGATACAGCCTCCTCTACCTTGCATAACGAAAAGACCAGTCTTGTATGTAGATAGTGTTGTGTAAACAACAGTAATACTAATTAGGAATAAATTCCCTATGCTTGGTGTTTACAAGAAATGAACAGCATCTTCAATAAGGATGCTTCCTTCCTGGCCATGCTGCTTTCTGAGGACCATACAGGTAGTCCTCGAGTTACGATCACAATTGAGCCCCAAATTTCTGTTGCTAAGTGAAACATTTGTTACGTGGGTCTTACCCCATATTACAACTTTTCTTGCCGCAGTTGTTAAGCGAATCATTGCATTTGTTAATAACATGATTGTTAAGTGAATCTGGCTGCCCCACTGACTTTGTCAGAAGGTTGCAAAGGCTGATCCCATGACCCTGGGACACTGCAACCATCATAAATATGAACGAATTGCCAAGTACCTGAATTTTGATCATGTGACCATGCCAAAATGGTTGTGTGGGAATTGGTCATAAGCCACTATTTTCAGTGCCGTTGTACCTTTGAATGGTCACTAAGTGAACTGTTGTAAGTCAAGGACTACCTGTATACTGCTGGGGTCTGATACAACAGATAAAAATATTCTTCTCTGCCTTTTGTAACCTTGGGTCTTCTGGATATAGTAAAAAAACTTCTTCACTCTGGTGACCTACAAATACATGCTGGGCCAGACTTTTTTAGCTTGGTAACTTTCAGAAATGTTGGATTCCAGTCCACAGAGGTGCCACAAGTTTGGGAGCGGCTGTTTCAGAACAAAGAACTGAGCATTCCTCCTTCTTTTGTGACAGAAATATAAGTATCATTCTTCAAAGTATTGCCATGTAATTTACATATAAATAGTGCTTGGGTTCACACTGAATCAGAAGAACGGTTAAAAACAAATGAACACAACTTCATGGAAGATTTAACTGAGGAAGATCAATAAGAAAAAGAAGTCTTTAGTTATTTTGGCACAATGTTGCTACTGACTTCAATCTTTCTTCGTTTAAACAGAATGGCAGTTTCTTTTTCTCCTTTACTCCTACAACTCTCCAAAACCTTAACTCAAAATTTTGTTTAAATTAGGATAAAACAATGGTCCCCATGCTCCAATACTTTATATGACAGATCATTCACCTTAACATGAAAAAGCCCTTGAATGTCTTGATCAAATAGAGGAACATGTAATTTCTCTCTCTGTATATGCATGCAAGTGTGATGCCTGTTGCTTTGGGGTCTTAGAAACTGGGGCAAGGTAAAGGAGGGAGTGCAGGAGGAGAAGGCTGGCTTGTGACAGCTGGTAAGGTAAAGCTGAAAAGACATCTGAGAGAGAGCAGTAAGTAAAAGGGGGAGGGGCAGAACTTGGAAAGAACAGACAATAGAAGACACTAGACTGAGAACAACAGAAGTGATTGCCAAAAAAGAATGGTGAGAGTGTCCACTCTTTAGCTAGTGAAAGAATCGTCCTGTAGCTGACGAGAAGTTTGGGGTTGTCCTCATTTCTGGTTTTGTTTATATATTATTCATTAATTGGTTGGGTTTATGACCTTTAAATCTGTAACATTAAAATATTTTTACATTGCTTAGAGTTCAATGCTTCTCTCACTCATAATAGATAACTGGACATACCCTACCTTCTATATTCCTTCCAGCTCAGTCATTATCTTAATCTTCTGTGGCACAAAACTTGTACAGTGGTCCCTGAAGATGTTAGCCTAGTAGTAGAAAGCCTCAGAGTATGCATGCAGTACCAGCATAAAGACAATAAAGGGGTAGTCAAGAGTTCCCTTTAACTCAAAGGGGAAGTGTGCAGAATGGTTACCTTACATTTATTGTGAAGTTCTTTCATCTACTTTTCCTAGAAGACATTCGGGCGGGTAAAGATTTTGCCATGCGTAAAGTATCTTTAGATGGAAAACATGCAAGATCTGGTGTGTATTTAATAGGAAATAGAGAAAGTGAACAAAATTGACCATCTTACAGTGCCTGAAAGATAGAATAAAATACTGGAACAATGAGTCTGAAACAAGAGTGTTTAGGGGTAAAATGGAGGGAAACTTGAGTGTAATATTTTGTACACAAACACAATGATACAGATAGTCCTTGACTGATGACCATTTTCATCCATCCATCCATCCATGTATGTATGTATGTATGTATGTATGTATGTATGTATGTATGTATGTATGTATTTACTATTTTTACAAATAACTCAAGGCAGCGAACATATCCAGCGCACCTTCCTCCTCTTATTTTCCCTACAAGAACAACCTTGTGAAGTGGGTTGAACTGAGAGAGAGTGACTGGCTCAAAGCCATCCAGCCTGCTTTCTAGCCTGGTATCTTAATAACCACTGGACTAAACTGACCCATTTATTTAATGAGCATTCAAAATTTTGACGACTGTGAAAAAAGTGATTTATATCAACCCTGCACTGACAGCCTTCATATTTACGACAGTTGTGGCCTCCTGAGGTTATGTGTGGTCACCATTTGTGACCTTCCCAGTTGGCTCTGACAAGCAAAGTCAATGGGGGAAGCTGGATTCACTTAATGACCACGTGGTTCATTTAACAACTGTAGTGATTCACTTAATGAACGCAGCAGAAAAGGTTAAAAAAAATGGGTAGGACTTTACAATTGCCTCACTTAGCAACAGAAATTCCAGTCCCAATTATGGTCTTAGTCAAGGACTACCTGTCCTAATTTATGTATTATAAACACTGGCATGGAATAAATAGTACAAACATAGAATTATCTCTTTTAACTCTGTATACAGAATTACTTCACAATAGGAACAAACTCTGATAAGTAGATACTATCAATCATAAATATGTGAGTATCTATTGGCTTAATATGGTTATTCATCAATATCGATTATTACTCTGCAGTCTGGTTTGCCTTAGCAATAGAGTTCAGTGTGTTGACTTACCCCAATGGGAATTGTTGTTCAAAATACTTGGAAAGCATCTATTTTTAGAAACCTGCAGTTTTATAGGTATTTGTAGTAAAAATAGTTACTTGAAATAATTATTATATTATTTGTTGGGAGGCACTTTTTATTTTATTAATGGAAAGGGCTTAAAAAGTTTTTACAAGACAGCCATTATATACTTAAAATATTTGCTTCATATATTTATTGAAGAACTTTGAAGGCAATTAATAACTAATAAAATAAAATAATCCCATCTAAAATAAAATAAAAAATCCATAGAAGTTAAAATGCTCATGAGAAACAAAATAGCATCCTGCAGATTTAGTATTCTCATACCAAGTCTTCACAGTAAAGCTCCCAAAAAGAAAAAAAAAAGAAAAAAGATTAAGAATTAATATTTTAAGAGATTTCCAGGCCAGCCAAAATCATACAACTGACAATTAATGAAAGACAAAGTGCATTTAATTTCTTTTGCCAAAGAGTGACCTGTGAAATGATGTTTGCCTTCTCAAAAGGGATATGAGAAAAGACCTTCAGTCAATATAAGGCCCAGAATGCTCTCTTAAATTATGCTAAAGCTCTGGGTCAGTAGTGAAGTGTCTGCTGTCAACCCAAAGCTCCTCTTTGCAAAGAAACATAATGATCTATAGAAAAATGTCTTTGTTTTGTGTGTGTAGGAATGTAATATTTTAATTATGTGAACTGTCAGATTCACATAATTGGATGGATAGATGGATGGTTGGTTGGTTGGTTGGTTGGAGGGATGGATGAATGGATGGATGGATGACCTTCTATTAGCTTTTTGTGTGACTTGCCTGCTTGGAATAAATATTATTAAAGCACAAGCAAATACAGTTATAGATATGAATATAATGAGGAATTCCCCCTTGAAATAGGTTTCCAAATATTTCATGGAATTGTATTCTGTGTATAGTAAAAAGGAATGGCATTTACTTATAGTCTTGCTTTTCACTGAATTTATCATCTGCCTATATTGATACTCAGATCCAGTGTTCAATTTCAATGTTGTATTTCAAAATTGTTGTTTATTATGAGACAGAAAGCATGCGTTGATTGTTACAAGAAATACCACTGAAATAATATAATTACTTACACTTATTTAAATTATATTAATTAATGGTATGTATTACTAAATCAGAATATACTAATTGTAAGGGATTTGGAAAGACAATGTACTTAGAAAAGTAGCACGCCAATGTATTAAATAAATGCACATTGCAATATATTCTAATAATGCATCTAACCTGTCACTTTAATAACATTGTTTATTTTACATATTTACAGAATTACAGAATTACAGAACAACGGAGTTGGAAGGGACCTTGGAGGTCCTCTAGTCCAATCCCCTGCTGAAACAGGAAACCCTATACCATTTCAGACAAGCAGTTGTCCAATATCTTCTTAAAAACCTCCAGCAGCAAGCCCATTTGGAGCTGAAACAGTTTTGGTTTTTCAAATGATAGGAAAAACACATATAATTTGGCCGAGAGAGAGAAAAAGATACATTTCATTTTGAATTTGGTTTTACAGATTAACAGAGTTGGAAGGGACCTTGTAGGTCATCTAGCCCAAGCAGGAGACCCTATACCATTTCTGACAAATGGCAGTCCAATTTCTCCCTGAAAGCCTCCAGTGATGAAGCTCTAACAACTTCCGAAGGCAAGCTGTTCTGTTGGTTAATTGTTCTCAATGTCAGAAAATTTATCCTTATTTCTAGGTTGAATCTCTCCTTGATCAGTTTCCATCCATTATTCCTTGTCTGGTCTTCAGGTGCTTTGGAAAATAGGTCAACCCCCTCTTCTCTGTGGCAGCTCCTCAAATATTGGAACACTGCTATCATGTCTCCCCTGGTCCTTCTCTTCACTAGACTAGCCATGCCTGGTTCCTGCAACCATTCTTCATATGTTTTAGTCTCAAACAAGGGTGATAGTATGATGCTGGTGCTGAATTAAAATCCATCTTCTGCCACAGAATTCGGATTAGTTACTTCATTCCTATTAACAGAATAACAGAGATGGAAGGGGCCTTGTAGGTCATCTAGTCCAACCCCCTGCTCCAGCAGGAGACCTTACACCATTTCTGACAAGTTACTGTCCAGTCTCTTGAAAACCTCCAGTGATGAAGCACCTACAACTTCTGAAACCAAGCTGTTCCACTGGTTAATTGTTTTCACTGTTGGGAAGTTTCTTCTTATTTCTATGTTAAATATCTCCTTGATTAGTTTCCATCTATTGTTCCTTGTCTGGCCTTCAGGTACTTTGGAAAATAAGTTGTCCCCTCCTCTCTGTGACGGCCCCTCAAGTATTGGAGCACTGCTATCATGACTTCCCTGGTCCTTCTCTTGACTAGACTAGCCATACCCAGTTCCTGCAACCATTCTTCATATGTTTTAGCCTCCAGGCCCCTAATCATATTTGTTGCTCTTCTCTGCACTCTTTCTAAAGTCTCAACATTTTTTTTTAATAGCGTGGTGACCAAAATCAGATGCAGTGTTCCAGGTGTGGCCTTACTAAGGCATTATAGAGCAGTACCAAACTAATTCATAGATTTGTTTTGGGAGAGACAAAATTGGAGGTGGACATGCTGTGTTTCTCTCCTTGAGCTAGAGGAAAGACAAGATGTGCATTTGTGTATGAGATAGGTTTATATATGGATATCATTATTTAGGAAGTCCCATTGTTCTGACTGTAAGTCAGAAAGATTCCCTCTCTGCTGTTTGGGCAGCTATAGGATTATTAAAGAATCAAATATCTATTTCTGTATATAACTCATGGGAGCAAGCCTTACAGTTCAATAGCTCAGTTTCAGTTTTAAATCCGGTGTGAGGGTTGCACTTGACCTTTGAGACATGGGCAAGGCCTGGATAAAAGGAGATTTTACTTAATTTCTGTTTTTATTAAGATCCAGTAGAACTGCTAGGATTATTCAAATTGGGAGGGGTGGGGAGTCTTGCATCCTGCAGTCTCAGATTATATCTCTGGATTAAAAGATAATGATAAAGGTACAATGGTACCTGGGTACTCAACTGCTTTGAAATTCATTGAGTTTGGTACTCAGTGCATTTTGACATGAAATTTTTATCTTGGTACTCATTGCTTGTTTGCTACGCAACACACCAACTAGAATTTGTTGGTGTCAGCTGCCTTGTGACTTACTACATTATTCCTTATGGGGAAAAATTGTTTGGTACTCATCATTTTTGGTCCTCATCGCACCTCCTGGAACCAATTAAGGATGAGTACCAAACAAAGAGCCATTTCCTATAAAAATAGGAATGTAGATGAGACAATTGCATTTCCACATTGTAGCAAACACAGTTAATTTTAGTTATGTTTTATTGAACAAACCACAAACAAGTCAGTGCCAGTTTTGCAGATTAACCAAAATTTTCATTCCTCATTTGGTCAATCAAATTTGGCGAATTTTCCTATCATTTTTAACAACTCTTGCTTCATAACTTTGTGGCTTAGAAAATAACAAAATTATTCTTGGTGATTGAATGGGGCAGTAACCAAGAATAAGACAGGAAGCCACAAACCTTGTATCCTGTATCTAGCAAAGTTACGGTTACAGTCAGTTATCCCAAAACAAACCAGGCTTTCAACCAGTGATACAGAGCTGTCAAATAAACCATGGTATGCTTTTCTGTTTGTAGATGACGCTGAGTCCAGAAATATATCATATGAGCATGATATGTGTGAGACTATTATGAAGGCAGGTTTGCATTTTAATTTGAAATAATTAAGTTGCTGACATGGAGCTGGCAGCTTCCTTCTGTGAGACTGTGGTAACCCGTGGATGAACAAATCTTTCCCTTGTCTGATTTGTAATTAATACAGGAAAATGATTTCTTTGTATTGATGTTTAGTTCATAGGCTACATTGTCTGCCACAAGGGTCCTTTCTAGCAGCTTACACTGAAATAATCCATAGAAACTCATAAAACTATTCATTGAGAAGCAGGATTTTTTTTTTTAGCAGAGCCTCCTTCCATTTGCAGAAATAACAGTTCTCGGGAGAACAAGATTAATTTGAAACGATCTCTTAAACAGAGGCATGTAAATCTTATGCTTGTGGGATCTGCATTTTTTACTACAATCTCTAGGATTGCCAGCTGAAGCCTGGTACCATGCTGTGGCTCAGGATGATGAGATATTGTGAAACAAGATCCCTGTGAACATTTGCCCAACTTATGACTGTTTTCAGTCCTCATCTTTTCATATATTATAAGAGCCGGGGTAGCACCGTGATTAGAATGCAGTACTGCAGGCTAACTCACTGCTCATTCCAGGAGTTCGATTCTGAACAGCTCAAGCTTCCATCCTTACGAGTTCAGTAAACTGAGGACCCAGATTTTGGGGAGCAATATGCTGGCTCTGTAAACCGCTTAGAGAGGGCTGAAGAGCACTATGAAGCGGTATATAAGTCTAAGACAGGGGTGTCAAACTCAATTTCATTGAGGGCCGCATTAGGGTTGTGTTTGACCTGGGGGGGGGAGGTGGACATGGCCAGGGTAGGCGTGGCCAGCTCGACGTCACCCATATAGGAGGCACTTGTGGCCTGAGCTCGGGAGGACTCCTCCATTTTCATTGGCAGAGGCACTGCGGGCTGGATCTAAGCACCCCGGGGCCGAATCTGGCCTGTGGGGTGCTTAGATTAACACCACTGGTCTAAGAGCTATTGCTATATGTCCCTCCCACTATTATGCAGCAGCTTAATTCAGAAATGGGAAGTTTATTTTTATGATGTCTTCCAAATCCTTGGCCAGGGCCATTCAGATACTGTTGAACTACAACTTCTGGCACTCCTACACCCCCACTGGAGGTGGCTGTCTGTTGAAGTTCCGCAGCTTCTAAAGGGCCACCAATTTCCTATTCTTAGGGTAAATGTTATAATGGATGGGAAACAAAAGGCAGCATTGTGTGTAATGAACTCGTCAGAAATGGGAAAGATACCGATGTTTGGCTGCCTCCCACTCATATATATTTTATTGCAATGTTTTACCAGGAAAAGATAAAATGATTTTGTTTGAAGCTGTGCAAAAACTGGAAGAGAAGAGAGATAACTGACAGAGAAATGATTGAATGTGGGTTGTGTTGTGTGAACTGAAGAGCTCCAAGTCATATCTGATGCTTATTATATTTCCAGGAATGGCCTATAGAGCTAGGTTAGAATCTGGAAACATTTCTTCTCTGCTTGAGAAATCCTGCAAATGTTACTTACTGGCTCTGGGAAATTGCTAGAGATATTTGGTGTGACTTGGAAGCTCCTAATTTTTATTTCATTTTGCCTTGTGTAACGGTTTTATGCTGATTTTGACACTCAGTGCCATTCAGGGAGAAGGAACAACTAATTAAATAAATAATGCTACTCTTAAGAAATGTAAGCGAAGCTGCATGTCCCACAAATCTAATTATGGAGGCACTTGTGTTATCCAAGTTGTAAGACCACATTGCTGAAATTTGATGGGGGAAACAATATGGCTATTTGCGTTAACATCATTTTGGGCTTTCTAATTTCAAACTAAAGGTCAGCAAACACAGTGATCCCTACTAGGTGGTGTTTGCATAACGCGCACAATAATAATACAATAGGTGAACATTTGTATTTCCCAGTATGCTGTGCTGGATGTTTTCAATCATCACCCTCCTCTTTCATTTTTGCAAATAATAACAACAGTAATAGCCTGCACTCAATTTCTTAAAACGTACCGCCAGATTCTCTGCAATCCTCATGAGCATGCTTCTTTCCCCCTCCTTCCTGTGCAAATTTTTACTGCTAGGTAAAAAGGTTTCCTTACCCATTCTGGATATGTTGCCTGAACAGAACATAAGCAACATTAGGTTTGTCTAGATTGCCTTAAGGGCAGCATTTGCTAGCAACTAGAGCAAGAAAGGGTTTTCTGACCCAGCTCCCCAAACCTGGGGGTTGTTGACTCTCCATCTGAGGGCTGATGGATGGCCCAAGCTCCATTTCTGTGTCTCTGTTCTGATCCTCCTCCCCAAACACGACAAATCCTCTGAAGTTAACTCAAAGATTCTTTTATTAGTAGTGTGGGCAGCCACCGCAGGTTAACAAGTCCATCCGGTTGGAAGATGAATAGTCGTCTGCCATATCTATTCATCTCCGCCCCCTGCCTTTTACCCCAGAGCTAGGGTGGGGCTTCGTTAGCAGGGGTGGCTCTTCCTTCCCAAGTATCGGCCCACTGATTTCCACTGCTCTCCTCTTCTCTGCCTTTTGTGCATCAGGCACTGGATCCAGCTGTTCCTCCTCTTCCTCAGCACCCACCTCCAGGCCTGGGGGCTGTTGACTCTCCATCTGAGGACTGACAGATGGCCCAGGCTCCGCCTCTGTCTCTTTCTCTCTGCCAGCTCCATTCCCTCTTCCCCGCTCGGAGTTCTCAGGTTGCCTTGATGCTGACCCTGACTTCCATGCCTCCTCCTCCCATGCCTCCATGCCTCCTCCTCCTCCTCCTTTGGCTGCTGGAGGGGTTGGCGGCCGACAGGCCACAACAAAGAGCCATAGGAAGGAGCTGCTTTTTAGGCATCTTGGAGAGATGAGATGGTATTAATTTTAGTAGTGTTTGCATTCTCAGGCCCCGAGAAGCTGGGAGAATCTCTAATGGTTTGTGCCGATGGGTGTGTTTATTAGCGTAAGGGGTGCAAGTGACAGCCCAGCATCTTTATTTTGATGAATGACACAGTATCCAGAAATGCATTTCAGGGCTCATTTTTATTCTGATGCCAAGCTGGGATTGTCTTTGCAGACATGCTGAGCTTGTGTCTCTTGGATGCCAAAGCCAAGCTTAAGTAGCCTTGTGGGAATAAGAGGAAATAGACCCTAGCAGGTTTTGCCTCACATATGTGCAGAGATACAGACCCAGGCAAACACATTATCATAATAAACTCTCTTAGCTGTTAAATTCCAATTAAAATACACCCAAATAAAGGGCAGGGAGTAGATTTAAGTAAAGAGAGTTGTGATTTTTCACAGCAGTTTTAGTCTCTGGTTGAAACCTGAGGTTTCCCGCCTTCCACCCATTCCTCAATGGGAGACCACCTGTTTTGCATGGAAGATGTTTCAGATTCAATTGTCTGTCTCTCTAGTTAAAGAATCACAGAGAACAAAACTGTGAAAAGTTTCTTTCTCTCCAAGTGCCAATCAGAGTAGACACTACCGGGCAAGATAAGTCAGTACTCTGACCAGTTACACAACTGTGAGAACGTGCTGTTACTCATAGTGAACATCAGAGCTGCTACGACCGAAAAAAGGGAGAGTTATAATAGTGAACCAAATGGCTGGCTTAGCATTAGTATTAACATTAGATCCTCCCATCCTATGTAGCCTATGGGGCAGCAAGGGTTTCTCCAGTATTTTCAGTTTGGAGCGAGTATGTCAGCATCTTCTCGTGTGATGTTTAAAGTCTTTAAATCGTCTATAAATGTTCTTCGCCATGTATTTTGAGAACGTCCTCTTGGTGGTTTGGCATCAGTGGGGAATCCATTTCATTGCCATCTTGGGAATGGGCATAAAATTTCAATTAAAGCATTTGATTTCCATCCCATCTTTCTTTCAGGAGCTCAAGGTGGCCTATATAGCAAGATGTCTATTAGCTACTCATAAAACTGAAAGTAATATTATTTTGAGTGTTCAAAATTACCACAAAGAAAAGCTCTTGCCAAAGAAATGCATTACCCCAACATCCATTATTAGATGGTTTCGTTGGTCCATGGGAGGAAACAGAAAAAGGAGAAGTGTAAAAGGAATGATCTGTGTCTCCCATCTATTACATTCTTGTGTAATAGCATTTGAACATAAAAGAGGGAGACTGACTCTTAAAAGCTCCAAATAATTCATGCCCACTAATAAACATATTTGGAACTTCCTACAATTTCCAAAGCTGTAAAGTCTGCTCATCTTTGTGTGGGCCAGAATGGACTAAGTGGTAGATGGAGTATTGTGATGTAAGCCCCTCAACTTCATATCACCATCTTGTTTGCTTTGACCTTACATAGACATGAGATAACGTGGATGCTTCTTGCCCCAAAAGCAGCCCTATTAGAAGATGCTAGAGTAGTCTAGCCCCCAAATCAATCCAGCTCTGAGTTATGTTAGCAAGATCTATTGGATTCTAGAAGCCTTGAAGCCTTCCCTTTAACTTGTATGCTGCCTACCTAGCCTTGGCCACCACATGCAATCATAGGAATCCTTGCAAAATCACAACACATCCAAAACTGCAAAGTGGACGCTTTGGGGATCCACTAGGACCATGCAGAGAAAACGTCTGGTCTCCTCTTTCAAGAGCCCAAGAATCTTTTTCATGGGGCAACTGTTTTTGATTATTCTGTTCATGGCAACATCCATGTTGTCGTTCGGCATTTGAAAAGGTTCCACTACCTCCATTTATCCCAACACCCCAATCCTTACTGGTTGCTATCTCTTTCTCACAGAGGTCTCATAAACTTTTATGACTCAGTGGTGATATGTGAAATTTTGAGAATTTGTGATAGGTGCTCAAATAAAATGGTTAACATGGTGGATCAATTTAATCACAATGTTCTTTGACACCCCTTTGTTAGGATGCTTCCTGCCCTTGCTTGCTTTGTTTCTGAGCAAGCAGATTCCCTTTTAAGCCATTCCAAAGATTTTAAATGACTTATCTCACCTCACTGTGAGTGTGAATACAGGTATCTCCAAATTAGGGCCTACTATTCTCGGAGCAAACAGATTTTCCAAAGTCAGCATTTCCAACTGATCTCAACCTATTATTGGTTCCCTAGTAGTTGTTTAGACCAACCATCCAGATCTGTTGAGTTTGGAGAGTGATGGGTTTTCAAAAAAATCCAGTTCTCGGGTCTTTAGTGAACATCCCTTACTAGTTTGATAGAGGTCGATAGGTTATGAGGATCTTTCCTCAACCAACTGTTCTCCAGATGACAATATCTCTAGACTGTCCCTTGTTTTCACATGCATACACATGCCCTTTCCCACATTTTCAACAAACTCCTTCCCTTTACTTTATAGCCTTGAAGCCAAGTATTATTGTCATTTCTTCACTAGGAATCTTTGGCTCTTGACATCTCTCTCACAACAGATATATTGAAGCAAGCTGGAAAACCTCAGAGAATGTCCCTGGGTGAAGGAAAAGCAGATACACCCATCTCCGATAGGAACATAATTGCAAGAATTTGCTGTTTTCAATTCCCAACTCCTCAAAGTGCTTACATGATACCTACTAATATGTTCTAATAGTTATTATAAGTGTTAAGCATTTCACTTGATTTTGAATGGTTATAAAACTTCAGCAGGATTGGCATCCCATCAAAACAATCCATTTTAACTGGAGCACAAACCTTGTATAGTCAGTCATTTTTAAGAGTAGTTGGGGTGCAGGTGATGGGACAAAATTGTGCCTCTAGGGCCTGGTTTATTATTGTTTGCCCAAGGACCTTCCTCCTACAACATTCACATTCAAAATGTTCACTTGATAGAACATAAATAAATCAGCAGAGTTCAGGGAGCAGACTATGCAGAGTACACAGCTTTCAGCCTGTTTATTTGCCACAGTAAAGGCTATAGTGTGCTGATGATAAAAATGGTCTCTTAACTGAACCACTTTAGAGTTCAAATGCATGTGAAATTATGCAGTATCCTTAACTGCCTGCCCCTCTACTAAAGGCCATTGTTTACTTAGCCGATATGCATATTGATCAGATATAATGGAAATGTTTTTCCAAACCATTTCTTTTTTTGGTTCTGTTTTTTATTTGGTCATTAGGGTGGTTCAAGTAAGGCTTCGGTAAATCTGTGCTGTTGCTATTATTTCTTTACTTAAGTATCCATCTTCTCTTTTTTTCCCCTCCCCCCTTTCTTACAGACGTGACACAAATGCTTTAAAACAATCAGCAGGCATGTCAGAGGGCAGTTTAGAAATTGTCCTTTGTTTGATGGTAATTTTCTTAAAAAATGCATAAAAAAGTGGAATGTCTTCTTTTTCCTCCCCATTTTCCACATGTCTTCTTTTTCCTCCCCAAATTTTTCAATAGGTGTCCAGTAGCTGTGACTATGTCTTTGTGAGCGGCAAGGAGTCTAGAGGGTCCATGAATGCGGGTGTCTTCTTCAGCTACGAGCACCTTAGTGCCCTCTTGGAGATGACTGTTTGGGTCCCCAAACTCCCTCTTCATATTGAGCTGTCTGACCCACGCCTCAGCCAAGTGAAAGGATGGCGAGTCCCCATCTTACCTGATCGGAGGTAGGCTAGTTTTGGGCTCTGTACTTTAACAAGGATTTAGAGAAACTGGAACAACTTCAGAGGAGGAGGATTAGTGGAATAGAAATTTAGTCGAGAGAGATAGAAGCATCTGAGCAGGTTTAGCTTTGGAAGAAGAAAACCGAGTGGGGATATGACAGTTATTGTGCGAGAGGACGCCTGTGGAGGTGAGCTGGTTTAGCCAACAAAGGGGAAATCATTATCTCTCTGGGTAATTAGTTCCACGGCGCAATTACTCTTCTATGTAAGTTTCTTCCTAACACTCAGTTGGAATCTGCCATCTTAATATCCATGTTTCTCTTTCTGCCCTCTGGGATGACAGAGAATAGATAAACTGTGAGAGATGGTGCCCACAGAGAGGGAGGTGGTGTGAAGGACTGCGGTGAGGCAGCAGCGTCCCAGCAAAGAGGAAGCACATTCCCGAAAGGTAAGGGGAGGGGGGAAACGAGAGGCAGTACAGCCCACAGGAGACAAAGAAAGAGACTTTAGATACTGTAGGTACTTTAGATAGGTAAAAAGCCTCGGTGGCGCAGTGGTTAGAGTGCTGTACTGCAGGCCACTTCTGCTGACTATTGGCTGCCTGCAATTTGGCAGTTCAAATCCCAC
>JANHFL010007118.1:653626-675005 GCA_032468155.1 Oxyrhabdium leporinum | reverse complement strand
TTCGCTGGTCTACTAATTTAGTCACTATGTTGAAGAATGAAATAAGATTGGTTTGGCATGATCTGTTTTTAACAAACACGTTCTGACTGCTAGTTATTACTTTACTCATTTCTAGATGTTGGCAGATCTGTTTTTTTATTATCTTTTCCAGTATCTTCCCGGGTATGTTAATTACTGAAATTTGAAATCAAGATAATTTGTATTTTTACTTTTACTTTTCTTTTTTCTTTAAGATTAAAGAAAACAAAAATGTGTTTGTCAAAAAAAAGGAAAGAAACAAAGATAAATGTTTATCAAGATCAAAACAGTCAGATTTAGGTTACAAGAAGCTAACAGTCATCCAGATGTTTGCAGCACAGATCTGGTAGCTCTGGCTGATACATATTTCCTTCACTATCCAAAGGTTTGTTTGCCCATCTTCATCCTAGTAACCAGTCAGTCATTTAAAACAAATCCTTATCCCAGATTGTTTTATTTATTTTTTAGGTATATTTAAATGTTCTGTATATTTTGTATAGTTTGTAATCTGAAAAAAAAGTCCTCAACCAAATAAAATTCTAATTATAGCCTAACATAAAGAACAAATGAACTAACTCCAACCCTTAAAATCTCCCGTTCAGCCTTATTCTGTCCTTCTTCAACATAAATCTTCCTAAAGCCTCCATTATTTTTTCTGGAGCACTTTCATTCTGGTTCCACTGCTTGTGCTAGCGATCCAAAGTGACCTCTCCACGAGGCCTCTTTCATGCTTGATGTCACACAGATGCTCACAGAACCTGCCTTAGCCAGCCTTTCAAAATCTGCAGCTCCCTGTGTAAAAGTAGCACAAGTAAACATTATACAAATCCCTTGGTTTGGTAATGCCACCTACTTTTGTCTCCAGGAATATTTACTGGGAGAAGGGGGGGGGGATTGCCAGCTCTACACTGAGTGTGTATGAATGGGGAGACAGGAAAGCATCAGTGCGAATGTGCTGTATAAGAGATATGCTGGCTGCTGAGATTTGTAAGTAGACAAGCATTAGAAAACTGTAGAGTCTCTTTCCTGCAGTTCTACTTTTTCCTCAGAAAGCTGACTCAGTAAAGCTGCCCTGAGACTTCCGACTGTTCAGAGAATCAAGGATCTCTTTCCTTTCAAGATACTTCCGAAGTTACAGCAAAAGCAGTACTCTAGTGTCTTCTCTTTCCTCTTTTGTTCCAACAACAAAGAAAATCAAACAGCTTTTGCTGCAAAGATGAAATAATTAACTAAAGTAAAAAACAAAACTGCTGGGGAAAATAGAACTAAGGATAGGGATACGGGCCAATATGAATAGTGAAGATGGGAATCATTTTTATGTATGCTTAAATGAATATGCAATTCCATTGACTTCAAGAACTTATGAGGGCCCCAAAAGCTGGGTATAGTCTACATTATATTCTTTATACAACATGAGTGGCACATTTTAAATTATTTTGACATGAGTGGCAAATTGTTAAATGATAAAATGCAATGGCCTTTTCTAAAAAATAACGTTTGTATGTAAACTTATGTGTAAAAATCAATCAAGTATATTTGATTTTAGTTACAGGTAAATGTAAATGGAACCAAAGCAAAGATAACTTTTATACTGTCATCTCTTAGTATTCCACTGGCCACCAAATCTAGCACTCAATCTAGAAAATTTGCGCACTCTGCTAAAAATAATTAATAAACCACAGTGGCTAAAAAAATGTCACTAAATGAATTACAGACTATGTTCTCATTTGTTCTATGCTTGGGAGATGAACAGATATGTATTGCACTGAATGGTAGAATTTGGAAAGGTGCTCATTTTTCTCAGAGAGTTTGCATTTATGGGGATTCCGAAAAACAAGATAAGTATTTGCCTTCCATTGCCATCATTCCCATGAGAGGCCCATAAAAATGTACATATTGCCTGTTTCCACCATGAAATTAATTATGAGCAAATGAATAGAAACAATGAACAATGAAACTAGCAATTAGTCTTGTATAGCCTTAAATGACATACCCATCTCTGTCCCCAGGTTTAAAGTGGGCTGCCCCCTGAGCCCTACTCTTCAGGAATAATGCTCAAAGAGCAAATAAGATCTTCCAAACATTGTATCACAATTAGGAGATTTGCCAGATGACGTTCTGCTCTTAGGTAACACTTTGATTATTCTTACAGACTTTTTAAGATGGGCCTTTTTAATTGATAAGGTTTTAGATTACCAATAAAGGATAATATTTGTAGCTCAGGGTTGAAATGAAATAGGTACTAGCACTGATGATCTTACCTAATCTCATCTGCAAGAAAACAACCAAGGGCAGAGAGCACCAAGAACCCCACAGGTTTTAGATTGTTGTGCCCTTTTATTTGGCTTTGTTTCCTTTTTAAAAAACAAAAATATTTCCCATTTTTAATTTTTTTTTCATTAATTGCTTCAAGCAAGAGCTGCTTAAGATAGTTTGCAGTCTGAGACGCAGCAGTAATGACATGTGACTTTGCCATATCCTGAAATCAAGGTAATAGTCAACTAATTAGGTATCCAATGCAGAAAACTTGGCAAGTTTTTGAAGTTCGATTATTCATCTTTTAACTGGATTTTCAGTGTTTTAATTATTTGCTTTGTCTTTTGGCTCTGGAATGTTCTAGTTAGTAAGGTAGATACAGCTGAAAGAAAGCACCTTTTTTCTATCTTGGCATATTTTTTTTTCTTTTTATGACCCTTTAATCCCTTTGCTTTGGGGTGGAGTTGGGGCAACTGACTAGAGCTAAGGGTTTACTGACTGGATGCCCTTCCTGACACCTAACGTGGAGTTCACAACAGATATTTTCTCTTTGCACCCTGATAGAGAAACATCTGCCACTGCCTAGAATTGAACTCTTAACCTTTCGATTGGGAGGTGAGCTTTGAGGGGCAAATAACATGGGTTTTGTTATTTCTTAACTAATATAGTTACCTTGTATTTTAATTTGATTTATTTTCTCTCTTTTAAAATTATGTTCAGATTTATTAGCTTTTAACATTCCTAAACTGATAAACAAGCTGGAGACCACCTCCAGATAAGAAAAGTTTGTTAGTACAACTTGGGGTCTGGCTTATCTCTTTTGTGAACCCTAAGCCTTTTTCCTTACAATTACACCCCTTCTGACATCAGACCTCATTTTAATGAACATGTGTGATATTATGGGATACAAATATGTAACATGTTTGACTATATGTAACTGATTTCCTATGCAAAGGAGAGGTTACTTTTATTCTGCCCAATCAAGTTTCCTCTTGCATTTTCTTTGTATTAACTATAAAAAGAAGGGAAACATGGGGCTCAAGGTTCTCTCTCTTCTTTTTTCCTAGAGAGACCCACTTTATCAGGGTCTCTCTGATCTGAGATCTTCCGACTCAGTTGCTTATTGGAAAGGTAAACTGGCAGAACCTAGAACCAGATTTGGTTTTCAAATGGCACCTCAGATGGGACATCTTCATCTCTGTCAGTTCTTTCTTGGGCTACAAATCATTATCAATGGAAAAGCGTGCTTCAAAATAATTTCTTTTGACATTGATTTTTATCTGAGGTTTAGAGGACTGCTGTCAGAGATGCAAAAGACATTTTTAAGGAAGATCATGAATTATAAAGAGGCACTAAAAGATCAAGCAGGCATCCATTCAGATGAAGTTTATTCAAAAGAAGTTTGGTGAGTGTTGAGAATGATGAGTTGTTAACTTTTCTTTCAGTTTCTAGTGTGTGATACTAGTTGATTCTGAAGAGAGGTGAATCTTCTGAGTTGTGAAGAAGGATGAACAGCAGCAAAACTATGAAATTCTAATGAGTGAAGTGAGTTCATTAGTTGATCCTGGAGAGATAGAAATCTCCTGGATGTAAAACAATTTGGGGCCACATGGCATGAAAAGTCATGAGGAAAGAAAAGTGTTGTTGCCCTTGCCATTCCAGGTAAATTTAGCCTGACTGAATGGGAAGTTGAAATATTGAATACTCAGGTAATTTGGATGTGACTTCAGTTCTGCTAATGTGTCTCTATAATAATTTTCTTGAAGCTAGCAGGATTGGAATTGAATTAAAATACAAGGTAACTATGTTAGTTAACAAATAACAAAACCCATGTTATTTGCCCCTCAATGTCTTCACTTCTAGGCCACCGCATTGCTCTTCTATCTTGGCATAAATAATAATGCCAGAATATCCTATTAATTATTACCTTTGACTCAGAATCATCTTGAGCTGACTGTATTATTGTCTTGATGAATTAAGTATTGTTTGAATATTCTGCCTATAGACAAGATAAAAAAAGTCAAACAACTGTTGAAACTTTGAAGGCTTTATCATGATAAGAACTACTCTGTTGTATGTGAAGGCACTGTTGCTGCAGTAAAGAAATTAAAGAGATTTCCTGTCTAGCACTCTCTTGGTTCAGGACACAAATCAATTGCTTCTCTGTAGCATAGCAAATTTTAATGGTTTTAGATTCTTTGGTTCTCAGGAGAAAAAACATCAAAACATGCCCAGATTTGTACACCTTTTAGAATGAATGAAACATGAGTTGGGAATCTAAGAAGGAGGGGCATGTTGCTCTGTAAGTCAAGAAGGGAAAAATAATGGCCAAGGATAGCAAGGTTGTGGCTCACAATTTTAGAAACTAAACTCAAACATTATTTCCAACTTCCCCAGGTCTGTTTTCTGCCACCATTTCTGAACATTGAAACAGAAATACTGTTTTAGACCTGGAGAAAACATATTGTACTTTATAATCTGTAAAGATAAAAGTAAATTAAATAGATTTTCTTTTTAATTTATGACCATTATGCAGTACTGAATACACACACACACACAAACACACACATACACACATAGCACACTTACTTCTATGGGTCTACCATGTTTGATGTGAGCCAGCAAACAAGGCTGGTCTGCAAAAACAATTGATAAGCCTAGAACCCCCAGAGAAAAGTACTTTATATCAGTATCTTTCCAGAAAAAGGCAATAATTGTTTTCTCAACTATTTCCATTTATATATGCTAATTTAATATCACATTGCAAATTTGATTCCTCTGTCTTTTGTCTTTAATTTAATGATGTAGAATTGTCTTCCTCTACTATTCTGTATTTAAATGTGACTTTTTGATTCTATGTTGTACTTAATTTGCTGTGTCTTATTAAATTTTATTATAATTATGATTAATTTAACTTATTCTTAGAGAGTCAGTTTTATGTAGCGGTTAAGACAACAAGCTAGAAACTGGGAAACTCTGGCTTCTAGTCATATCTTAGGCATGAAGCCAATTGGGTGACCTTGGGCCAGTCATTTTCTCAACCCTAGAAACGAAGCAATGGCAAACCACTTCTGATAAACCTTGCCAAGAAAATTGCAGGGATTTATCCAGGCAGTCTCTGAGAATCAGATTCAACTGAATAAAATGAATATATGTTCTTAATTCATATGTATCTATGAACATACATGTGTGGAAAAAAACCCGGCTGGATTCCTTCTCATGTCTTTGTAAATATAGCCCTACCATTGCCTATTCAGACATAAATGCCACTGAATAATATGAATACATTCAAGCAAATATGAAACACTGGGATCTAACTTTGGATAGAAAATGTAGAAAATATAACGAACTAATACAGTAATTTATGGGCAAGGGTAAGTGGTATAATCCAAAAGTTGTTTTAGCATATGTGTTGAGTCTCTAGATGCCCTTAAGCATCAAAAAATAGGTAACCTTTATTGATCATACGTAGTTTTTGTATCTGCTCCCAATTTTCAAAATTTAAATTGTATCCTGATTTTCAGACAATTTCTCACTACTATGATAGGAATCAACTTCCTTCCTATAATCCTAAATTAATAAATTTAAGACTACATGCAGTGTTTAGCTCCGTTGATGCCAAAATTGTAGGCACAGCTGGAACAGAAGGCAGCAAATGGTTTTTGATGGAAAGAAATAGTGTGCGATATGTTGTTGCTATCATGACCTTTGAATGCATGACCTCAGAGAAGTCCAACAAATACAGTATATTGTGAAGCGACCTCATGGCCTCTTTTTCTCTTTTGATGGAAAATAACTAGGCATTGTATCTCTTTTGTAAATCTGTGATTCAGTAGAAAGGTGCGTGACACAACAAAACTTAAAATGGCCAATAGACAGTACTATATCACGACTCACCTACTGTACACATCTTATAGCTGACTAATTATTGTAAATGATAGAATCATTCTTAAGAGACAATGCTGGATGACATGGCAGTATGGCTTGCCACAGCTTTATGGGGTGATTTCATTCTGATTGGCATTGACAGTACACCTATTGGATGATTAACCCAATTAAATGTCTCACTAACTCACAAAAACCATGTAGCCATATTTTACTGAGTAATCAAGTAAATGGAACGGGTGAACCCTACTCCTGATTGTGGGATATGGATCCATGATATCTAATACTGATCTCAAACTAAACAAACCTGATTTCTAACAGCATTAATCTAATTATTGGCCATACCATCAATATGTAATTTACTACTTAGACTGCTGTCAGGTAGCTGTAATGAGATCCTTTGATATTTTTTTCCTCCTCCTCCTGCTCAACCAAGAGCAGACAGAGAAGAAAAGAAATAATACCATAAACTATGTTATAATATTTCTATTATACATTGATTCTGAGGTAAGTGAAGTCCATTCTGCTGAATAGTGTAAGAATTAGATATATTCATGTGCATGAGTGTAAAATCCTTAAATACTCTTACTTGTACACTTTCAATAAGATAGCAGATGACATCTTGTTGGCTACTGCAGTCTTTCCCAATCTGGTGTCCTCGAGAAAGTTTGGGCTATAGTGCCAACTATCTGCAGCCAGATGTAGGGATAGGAGAGGTCCTGAAAATAAACTAACAATATGACATAGATAATAGCCTGCTCTTCATTAGATGAAAAGAACCCTTGCCAAAAATGTATGCTGTAGGAACTGCTAGATCAGCCTTAGAAAGATAACTGTTTAAAAAGATAACAACACAGAGCAGGCTGGCAATATTTGAAACACTCTGCCTTAGCACACAAATCTGTGAACATCATTTGTTGCTCATTTAAAACAATCCTTTTTTTTCCCAAACTTCCCCGCTTGGTACATGAGATATTCCAGTCAGATTTTTTAATGTTGGTTTTGACTATATTCAAATTTGGCTAAACAATTCCCTTCTGAGGCCTGGACAATTCTTAAACACACACATATATGGATTTTTCTCTCTTCTATGCTCTAGCCAACTGAATCACAAATGATAAAGATTATTTCCATCCAAAACTTCTGACAGGAGAAATTAGAGCTACCATATGTTAAAATTTTTCTGTACCTCGTTCTGGCCATCTAGCAATGATCCAAATTTTTGCACCCCAGATACTATACCCCCAGATAAATAACTGTTAACCAAATCAGTTATTATTATGATGTAGAAACAATTATAATTGCAATTCATCACGAATGGTTACATAATCAGGCTTCTATGTTAACTGGAACCACCTTCCCCAATGTGATATAGTTGAAAAAATTGGAATCACAAGATTAATAAGAAATAACTTGATTGTTGTGGCTACAAGTCGTAATAACATAGCATTGCATTAAAAAATGATAAAAAATTTCTCCTGAAGTATTAGAGACAACCAGGATCAATAAGAACAAGTGAGTATCTGGGAGACTGGTGAAGTTCAGAAGAGTATTATTATTTTGAAGTGCAGGTGTGCAGCAGTGAAGGAAATATTCACGTATGCTCATACACAGTTGCGCTTATTTAACTATGGTTTAGAGAATAAACCATAATTAGAAGCCTTTGGAGAACCACTCAGCTCATACAGCTGGGGGTGTCATTGGCAGTGAACAGCATCAAAGTAAGCACCACCAGTTCATTGAATCCATACTCTTTAAAAATAGTAATTAAAGGTATCACATGTGTGCCTGTAAAAAGGAGCAGAGCTTTGATTATACTACTCACATCTACAATTTTGATGCTGCTGATCCCCCTCCCCAAAGATGCCCCTGGACACATCACACTTTAGCAAAATTGAACAGGTTGTGAGTTAGCAGCCTGATGAATGAATAATTGCATTAAAGCAAACTAAGTTTGATTTGAAATCCATCTGTGCATTTCTGGATCCTTCATATGGATAAGATTTTAAGTCAATCTGATGCAATGTCAGGATGACATACAATAACTCTATTTATTTAAAATATTTGTACACTTCTTCCCATTATATATCTCAAAGCACTTTACAGTACTTCAAAGAAAGCACAGAATAAGCCTTTCTTCTGCTAATTGGCGAGCCTTACAGCTGTGCGGTTGTGACTGAATGTGGTTTTTGCTTCTCAGTTATTCCAGGCTGCATTAAAATTCTTCATATTGTTTGTATTTGAATCAATGTACGTTTTTAACATTGGTGCTTGACTAATTTGACTAGACAGACATCATCATTTCTTACATGTAGGCATTTGTTCTAAACCTTTGGAGTGAGACAGAATACAGCTGGCTATATGTGAAGTTTATTGAAGCATAATAACCCATTTGAAGAAATAAAGAAATACTTTCCCAGCATTTATAGAAAGGATAGGGAAGCTATGGCCTGGCAAGTATTGCTGAACTCTAACTTCTAACAGATCCAACCAAATGGTCAAAAGGTCAGGGATGATAATAACTTGTAAGAACACTCTTTTAAACTTTGTGCTGGACAATTCCTTCACTCAAGCTTTGAATAATACTTTTCTCTTTGTTTAAAAACAGCTCATCAACCTGGATCAAGAGGGTGGGAGTCAGAATGAAACAGTTACCCAAACCCACTCTAATCTATAATCTGGTTTTATTGTTTCATGAGGCCCTTTGTTGTTTTTCTTTAGTGCAGCAAATACGTTGACCTTCTAAAGTCTTTGGGGAAGATTCCTAAGAATATTGCAGACAACCAAGGAAACAAATGGAAACTGAACAAATCAAGCCAGTTTTCACTAGAGGCACAAATGATCAGATCAAAACTATGTATCTTACTTCAGTCACATTATGCAAAGACTCAGCTCTAATGCTGGGAAAGGTGGAAGAAAAGAGAAGGAGGATGAACGGCAGCAAAATGGAAAGTCTCAGTTACAGTGGTGAAGGGTGAAGACCTCAAAGAACAGATTAGGGACATATTCTAATGGAGAAAATCTGTCTATGTAGTTGCTAAGAGTCCACACCAACGCAATGGCACATAATCAAAACCATAATAAATGTTATTAGTTATATCGACCCAACAGTGCCAAGCCTCCAGAAAAATTCTGGAATCTGTTCAGAAAGATTGTCTAGAAGTACAGATCAAGTCCTAACAGTTTTTAAAAAGAGTAATAGAATTTTTCTCTTCTAGAAAAATAGAATAAGGGATAAAAAAGAATTATTGGTAGTTCACTTCCTTCTATTCAGGACATAGCATATAAGCGATGCTTGAGCAGGGTCCACAGTATTGTCTGGGATGCTACACATCCTCTCCATGATCTGTTTTCCTTGTTACCTTCTGGGAGAGGGCTCCGTGGTATCCGAAGCAGAACATCCAGATTCAGTCAGAGTTTTGTTCCATATAGCATCAACCTTGTGGACTTTCAAGCTTCCTCTTTCTGCTCTTTCTTCAAAGGCACAGTAATTAGTGTGTGTGTGTGTGTGTGTGTGACTGTGTGTGTGTGTGTGTGTGTTTGTATGGGTGTAGGTATACAGGTAGTCCTCGACTTACAACAGTTCACTTAATGACTGTTCAAAATTACAATGGCACTGAAAAAATGACTTATGACCATTTTTCACACTTACGACTGTTGCAGCATCCCCATGATCACATGATTTACATTCGGATGCTTGACAATTGACTCACATGTATGACGGTTGGACTATCCCAGGGACATGTGATCACCTTTTGCAACCTTCTGACTAAGCAAAGTCAATGGGGAAACCAGATTCACTTAACAACTGTGTTACTAATTTAACAACTGCAGTGATTTACTTAACAAATGTGACAAGAAAGGTTGTAAAATGGGGCAAAATTCACTTAACAAATTTGTTACTTAGCAACATAAATGTTGGGCTCAATTGTGGTCGTAAACTGAGGACTACACACACACACACACATATTGTGTGTGTGCGTGTGTGTGTGTATACATTTGTATCTATGTGCATACTTTCTTTTGAGAGCAGGCAACAGAATTTTATTTTTAAGGGGGACCAGTGTGCTCACAGTAAAAAAATGACAATGAAAGTTATTTTATCTCATCTCAATCTCAATCTCAATCTTATCTCATCCTATAGCTGAGTTAGTTCCTGAGAAAAAAATAAAGACCAAAATCCATAGCTGGATGATAATTTTCAGTCAACCTAACTATTCCAAGAGGTTGCATATTCTTGAGTCCTGAAAGTTCTTCATTATCCAGCAACATGAAATAAAAACAGGAAAGCTTCAAAATTAGGACATGGAATGTATAGCTCAAGGCTAAATAAAATAGGAATGGAATATAAATTGGGGGTATTGAGCAATCCTATATCCTAGTTCCATTTCCTCCAGAGTAAATATATGACGACCAATTCAGGATCTGCAGAACTATGGACAGATAAGCAAAACCTAAGTATTCTCTCCATACCTTTTAAAAGAAAGATTAACAGGTTTGTGAGTGAAAATATTTCCCTTTTCATTGATGCCAATAGAGATTCTTTAAATATATCCCAAGCCTGTCTATATGCAAAAATCTTTCTTTAAAAAGAGGGATGAAAAAGCTTTGTGGTCTTAGTCCTAACTAACCCATATATCCTTGCACTAAAGAAACCAGAAAAAGGGAAACATAACATGTACATATTGTTTGCTGCAGCCTGCAAAATTAGTCTCAAGATGAGGATCATACACTGAATATGTTAGACCATAATAGGTGCATTTGATTATTTAGCTTTCTGAGATTTTTTTAAAAAAGTATTACATGATCACTCCTCCTGGCTTCTCCTATTTAGATTAAACCTGTATTAAAACTATCTTTGCCTTGAACGCAAGCATGGGATCTTAGAGTGGCAGAGTACAGCAGTAAATGAAAGAACAAACAAAGCAAGATCTTGTTATTAAACTTCAGCCCATATTTGCATGGAGGCAAATGCAGGTTTGTAATAAATTATACATTTTAAAAGAAACAGCAGCCATAACATCAAGCTTACCCTGCTATTAATTCCTGTTGGGCATTATTTTTTTAAAAAAATATGAAAATAAGCTTAGCAGCAACCCTACACACAGGGAGTTTCTATTTATTAACCAAGCACTAATGCTACAAGCAAGCTAGCTGTACTTCTGAGTCACAACTCCGAGGGAGATCATGGAAGATTTGGATCTCTCAGTCCACCACTCAGCTCTGCAAAAAGAAAAAGGAAAAGAAAAAAGAAAGAAAGAAAGAAAAAACATGGAGGAGTAGAAGCAGCAGCAGCAGCAATGGAAAATGAAAACAGCACAACCCTTGCTCCTTGCTCAGGTAGCAACAAGAAGTTGTTTTTACATGAGTTTTTAAATGAGTTTTTATTAATGAAAATGATAACCACTTGGCTCAGAACAATGATTATTTGTCTAATATTCAGCCATGCTGGATTAAACACCACAAGAAAACAATAGCCATCTGGGATATGGGGAATGCATCCCTTATACGAAATCAGATTACTAATCCAGACAGTAGAGAATGGTCAAGCAGTAGCTATCTAGAATCTGCAGAAAAATTGTTACCAGCACTAAAGGAGACCCAGAAACCAAACATCAGGCCTTTTATAAGCAAGACAACTATTACACTGATTCATAGACTTTCCTTTAAATGGTATTTTACAAACGTAAACTGAAGAAAATTAATCTCCAGATATTTTGAATTACAGCTTCCACAACTTCTTGTCATTGGCCATACAATCTCCAGGCAGATTGGATATTAAATTCAAAGACATCTGGACGACATTGGCTTGCTTAAGCCAGCTTCCATTTTTCATTTCTAAAGATGGGTATCTAATACTGACTTTAGGAATACTCTATTTACAGAATACAGAGTAATAGAGTTGGAAGGGACCTTGGAGTTCTTCTAGCCCAACCCTTGCTCAAGCAGGAGACCTTATACCATTGCAGACAAGTTGCTGACCACTCTCTTAAAAGACTCCAGTGACGAAGCACCCACAACTTCTGAAGGCAAGCTGTTCCACTTGTTAATTGTTTTCACTGTTAGGACATTTCCCCACATTTCCCTTCATTATAGATGCAGTACCACTAAGGACTACTCATTGAGTGTGGTTTGTCAGCCAGTTACAAATCCACCTGGTGGTGGTGCTGCCTAGCCCATATTTTTCTAGTTTACCAAGAAGTAGGTTGTGGTCTACTTTGTTGAATGCCTTACTGAAATTCAAGTATACTCTGTCCACGTAATATACTTCATAGAAACCAGTTCTATAGAAACCACACATCATAGAAACCAATGGCCCAATCCCAGTTATATAATTCAGACTGTTTTCTTTACCTGAACATACTAGATTGCTAATATAGCTGAGAATTTTAATCCTGTCAGCTTGAGGGGATTAATATCTTCTTTTCCAGAATATCCTCTGGAAAAAAACACCAAATAAAAGACCAGATTTCTGATTAGGGGACTTGAGTATACCTACTAAGTAGAATGCTTTACAATATTTAATGCTGTCTGACCTGGGCACATGTTTACCTAGGGCAACTGTATGAAAAAGGGATTAATTCCCAAGCGAAGTTACTTATTACTGCAATCTTAAAGACTTAACAAATCATGGGAATAATCAGATATTTCCATCTGATATTTCCATCTGAACACCAAGGATAGTTAAGCCAGTACTAACTTAGTTGCAACATTATTTCTATTGCAATGAAGTGAAAACCATAGTTCATATCAAGAAAATATTTAGCACGTTCATTCATTTTCAATCCTCGCTTCAAATAATTCCCCAATTTCAGACTGAAATTTGAAACTCATCTGCACACTTGTCTACATAATAGGATGATAAAGACTTTGAAAGTGGTTTGGAAAAGGAGTTATGGAATTGCATGGTAACACAAACAGAACACCTCTTTAAAAAATAATATCTTTTTTTCCAGGCTTCCATATCAACTTAAAAAAAACATTAAGGACTTAACTTGTTAAAGAAACTGCATCTCTAAGGTGATTCTTTAAAGCAGCCATATCTGCTTTCAGTCTTGTGCAGAAGCCATAAAAATAATTGGTTTAAAGAGGTCCTGCCCTTAAGAGTTCATGTATAGTATTCTAAAACTCCAAATTATTTCCTAGGTCTCTGCCTACTTTCTGGCAAGTATGGTATAATAATGGCCCACGACTCAGTTGTGCTTTCTTGTAATAAATGTACCAAATGTAATCATAAGAACAGCCATATCACCTTGGGTACTAGCTCCTGTTAGTGCCAGACTCTGTTGTGCTTTGTCTTAAGTTGCACCAAGAACAGGAGTTGTTATTGAAACAGAAATTATATATTACATGACAGTCAGCTGTCAACACTACTCTGCCTTTATATTACTAATGTTTTTCCCCCTAAAATAGTGCCACCCCCCCCCCAACTTGATTGTCATGGCTTCCATCAAGGGACACTGGTAACAGCTGCTTAGATTGTGAGGGAAATGCTGGAAATCACAGTACAATATTTTGTATTAGGGTTGTTTTTTTAAAAAAAAATAAAAAATAACAATTTTTATATTCTCCTGTTTCTCAAAGTAGCAAGGTATTCCCAGGACAGCGTACCTGAATCTGGTTTCCTTTTGGAGGCAAGTCTTCCAGGGTATGCATAGTATTAGGTTTGTTTATACATTAATTTACTTATTTTTTTAGAGGTACTTCTGTATAGACCACCTGAAGACAGACTTCTGGCAGTTTACATAGAATATGAAATGCAAAAGTCAAACAAGATTAATACAAATGCAGAGTCCTTTGCAATTTATACATTTACAGATATTCAAGTAGAACATAGGTAGGGTGACTAGCATGGAAACATCTTACCTGAAAAGAGATCCAGACTCAATGTGAGCTCCCCAAGGGGAGAAAGATGCATCTCCAACAAGCCTTCAATTCAGATTTTACTTCTGATCAAACGTGTGTTTAACACAGCAGGAACATCTACACCAAACCATCAATTTAACGGGTCTAGAATGGCAACAAGCCCTCTAATGGGAACCATGAATACAAATAAAAGACCTCTGTGGCTTAAAGAGGTCTCAAATTCAGAGTCTTGTGCATTTAAAAAGAAAAAAAAAACAAGAAATGCATCCAGTTTTGTTAAAGTAGAGGAAGAAACAAAACAAAGCTATAAATAAATTACACCAGGAAGGGAGATTTGGGATAGGGCTATATGTAGACATATCTAGCTAGGGTCCCTTCAAATCTAGCAGCATTGTTGGAGGTTTTTTTTTATAGCCTTTCCACTTGAAGGAGCATTTCATTCTGTCCTAACTCCTAATCCATCAACACCCTTCCCCCACCAGTGTAAGTCCATCCGTATCTATGATCAATACTATTTCAAGGCCAACCCACATTCAGTAAACAAAACTACTGTCTCAGTGTAGTAATACAGTAGATTTCTCTCTCTCTCTCTCTCTCTCTCTCTCTCTCTCTCTCTCTCTCTCTCTCTCTCTCTCTCTCTCTCTCCACCCCTCGCATCTTTATTCCTGCTCTTTTATTTTCCATTCCTTTTGTTTTGCTCTTGTTTTAGGTAGCTTTCCATAGCTTCTGTTATTTTCCACAGGCTCTCATTAAATATGCTTGCTTTTATCATTTCCCCTTTCCCCTTCATAAGGAGATTCATTCATGGTTATGAATCCTTACTGACCTGTATTTACTGAAAATCTGTTATTTATGGGTAAGGAAAAAAACCACTCATTTCAAAGCCAAAGCAGTAGCTGGAAACAGTATCTTATCTGAGATAATAACAGATCTAAAACAGCTTATTGTATTTCCCTATGACAAGGGTGTCAAACTCGCAGCCTGCAGGCCAGATGTGTCATGTGCTGTCCCTGATCCTGCCCGGTTTAGCGAAGGGGAAAAAAGTCCCAATACATCACGTGATGCCACCGTGACGATGTGAGTTTGACACCCCTGCCCTATGGGAATTAAAATGAACACATTTGGGGAGCACCACGTTGGAAAAACCTGCTTTACTATACTAAGGTAATTATTTAATTTGCAGGTGAATATAAATTTATATAATTTTTATTTCCAAATGGATACATTAATCAAGGTATGTTTATTTATTATTAAAATGCTATGATCTTATTGGGCAGTTTTCAGGGGTTTTTTTAAGATACTATATTAAGGGAAAATCTGCATAAGAATGCATATAATGTAAAAATACATTACAGCTAACCCTCAACTTACGACTTCAATTGAGCCCAAAATTTATGTTGCTAAGTGAGAAAGTTGTTAAGTGAGTTTTGCCCCATTTTTCTTGCCACAGCTGTTAAGTGAATCATTGCAGTTGTTAAATTAATAACATGGTTGTTAAGTGAATCTGGCTTCCCTATTGACTTTGTTCGTCAGAAGGTTGCAAAAGGGACCACATGTCCCTGGGACACTGCAACCGTCATAAATGTGAGTCAGTTGTCAAGCATTCAAATGTAAATTATGTGACCATGGGGATGCTGCAATGGTCATAAGTGAAAAATGGTCATAAGTCACTTTTTTCAGTGCCGTTGTAACTTTGAATGTCATTAAGTGAATTGTTGTAAGCCAAGGACTACCTGCATAGTTAAGAAGCATTTATAAAAATTCATACCGTAGGCAAAATTGCAAATAAACATGCATGCATTTTGAAAATGTGTATAAAATATGTACAAAGATTACTACAAACTTTTTAAATATAAAAAGATCCCAAAGTATAAGATAATAGGATACTGTGAGAACGACCTCATGAATGGGATAAATCAATATTATGAATGGAAAAATTAAAAATTGCCGAAGAGAAACTTCAAGAGTTGTGAAAATGAGAAACTGGGGGGTAGGTGGTAGGGATGTCTACTAGATTCACCCATCTCTCTAATCTAAACTTTTACTTGGCTCTTTAATTTGTTCCTGTAAACCAGCAGCAGGTGAAATCACAAAGTTGGTTCATCATCAGTCATCACCAGATGATTTGCTTGGTAGCTATCGAACAAGTAACAACAAATTCCATTCCTCTACCTTGTTTTATTGAACCTAATTAATTTAGGGCAAGGAATGGGTGTTATGCAGGATATTCTCGTACACAACATAAGTTAATGAGCTCCATATTTTTTAATTGTAAGACCTAATCACCATGCCATGCCAGAAGAATTGGAAGACCTATTCACCATACCATGCCTAATCACTCATACAATGCCAATGGGAGTTTTTCTGCCTTCTGTCATCACAAGGAGCAGGCATCTCTTTAACATGCAGATGGAGAAAAATCAGTGCTGGATGATGAGAAGAGGGCAGGTGAAACTGGCATGCTTATTCCACTCTTCCTTCTTTGTTGTAGAGTTTGCATAGGTTCAAAGGATTGAAGAGTGCTTTAGTACATGTCTCTGGTTCCAGGTTCTCCAATAATATACATTCAGTAGCTCTTAGCCCTGCCTTTTCCTATGATGGGTTTAGTGCTGTAATACAGGAGTCTAGAACTTCCATCAGTTCAAAGCCACCTTAGACTTTGTGCAATAGACTGAGTGGGGACCAAATTCACTGGGGAGATCAGGAACGATGAAACCGGCAGCTTAGTTGGTGTAAGACTATGTGGTCTCTTACCTCTCTCCCTCCTCAATTTCAAGAATGGCAGAAAAAGTATTGACAAGTTTTTTCTTATATATAGTGGCTCTGAAAACTGTCAAACAAATGCAGATGGGCCATTTTCAGAACATAAACATCAGAACATACTTTTCATCCCCAGCACCAGTCTCTTTTTTGCATATAGTGCTTTCCCATGAACAGCGTATCTTACGTTGTTACTGTGGCTCACATTAACCATAGCCTATTTTTCCATACAATGTTTCTATTAGGATGTTCCACAAGTGCCTCTTTCTTTGGTGGCCTTTGGTTACTCCTCTCAGATTCGGTAGAATAAGAACTGGAATGTACCAGTCAGAACTGTCATTTGTTATATTTGAATACCTAGTGACCTAAAATCTAAATCAGAGCCACACAACTTGGCTTCCACCAAATGTAGTCTGTCAGTATAGACTACATTTGGTGTAGTCTATTATGATGGCTAGTCTGTGGAATCAGAAAAACACAGAGCATCAGCAAGAAATGCTCCCAGAAGGCTGAAGCAAGTTTTACATATTTGGATACCCATGATATTTGTTAAGTACTACAAGTGACCCTCACCTGACGACCACTTATTTAGTGATTGAAGTTATAACAGTGCTGAACGAGTGGTAGTTATGATGTAATATTTCATCAATTACAGCAACCCCAGTGGGATTGCCATTTGCAATCTTCTTTGTTGGTTTTCTACAAGCAACTTCAGTGGAGGAAAATAGCAGGAGGTCATCAGAATTGCCATCACTAAGTGGCATGGCCACGCGATTTCACACTCTTAGCTTAACTATGGAAATTTCAGTTCCAATTACTGTTGTTAAATGAAGGGTACCTGTACTTGGAGAAGTGGAGAAAATCCAGTTCTAGGTTAAAAGTGGGAGGGATGCAGAAGAAGAGAATCAGAGGCACTGTTGTATTTGGTTGGAGAACTTCCTTGCAGCAAAAGACATAGCCGAGTGGCTGGGACTATATTTGTTCTTGCCTAAATCATTTCTGCCACTGGATTTCAGTCTGCATCTGAACAGGAATCCCAGTTGTAAAAGGCCACTGTGCCTTTCTCTGAAAAATTACATTTGAGCTGCATAATCGAAAGAAACGGAACAAAGATGTGAAGTCACTGAATGGCCTTTAGGCAAGCCTCCATTTCTCAAACTCAGTGCAGCTTTGCCTTTCCTCTTACCTAGCCTTTATAAAATGTTACAGAACTGCTGAGAGAATGAGCCTCAAGGGCTCTGAGCATTTATAAACAATACAGGAAGAATAGAGAAGCTGCAGCACAAGGCAAAGATGCTCACATCAGTTATAATCAATAGAAGGAACTTACTTTTCATAAAGAAGTGTAGGATGTTCATAAGCACTCAGTAAAATTGGAAGTTAGAGCATCTCTAAAGGGATGGTGGATAAACTTGCATTTTAAATATTCATAATGTTAAAAAGAAAATAGAACAAGGATTCAAGACTTCCTAATGGTCATATGTTTCAAGAAAATTATTTTCTCTTTCTCCAGGGCTATTACTTTATTAAAAATAACATGTTAGGAAAAGAATGAGGTATTATATACATTATATTAGGAATGAGGAACTCTGGGCTTAATAATTGTTCTTTTTCCATTTTTGCTTCTGAAGGCAGTAGGAATATGATAGTGATGTCATTGGAGGGCTTGTGGTCAACCATTATGAGATCTTTCAGTGATGAATTACAAGATTTCCCCTTATTTTACTTATGAGAAGAGGTTGAGCTTCCCAGAAATCTAGCATCTCTGAGTTTTATTTTGAAAGAAAATCCAGGAAAGAAGTGCTAGAGATAGTTACCCTCCTGCCAATGACTTTCAACGATATAATCTTGAGTTTTGAAGGCCACAAAAATGGGGTTGGTGGCTTCATGTATTCCATGGGTCTCTTATCCTTAATATTGGAAGCATTTCTGTGGATCAAAGCACGGACTGTCTTTTAATTTGAGTGAGAATCTGAGAATCCTTCATTGTTCTTCCCCCTGAGCCAAACAGCCCAGCAAATGTTATTCTGTATCTATGGCCTAGTTTTCTGCATATGCCATTTCTCTCCTTCTGTTATTGGATTATTTGTGCTTTTTGAGTGAAAGAACATCCAATTACTTTAGCTTCCACAAACCATTTATTTATTTTAGTAGGTTTATACGCTGCTCCAAATGTTTTTCAGCTCTGCGTGGCTTACAATCTTACTATGTGTACAACTAAGAAATAAACAACTAAGAGTTCACAAAGAATAGAATGTGCAAACCTGAAATTTTAAGCATCTTTGATGACTAAGGGAATTCCCTGTAAAAAAATTAAGTGAATTCTAAATTGGACTTTAAACAGTGCTAAAACTGAAGTAACCTCATAACAGACACCTTTTAAAAAAATATTCTTTGATTTAAAAAAAAACCCATTTCACAGGTGTGAACCTATTTCACTTGATCACGTCATGTGATGTGTTGTGACTTTTTTGCCTTTGTGGAGCCAGGGTGGGCGTGGCCTGCACGTGACACATCTGGCCCATGGGCCGCCAGTTTGACACCTCTGTTCTATTTTAATTAAAAGGTGCTCCTATTTTTAAATTTCTAAAACTATTGAGTTAGCTGCAGATTTGTTTTCCAAACAAACGAAAGGGCTTATTCTGTCCGCTGAAACTATTTGCTCCAAGGACGGGACCCTCCTGGTGAGAACCAGTTTTTCCCTTCAGGTCTACCTTCCATATCTGTTGGTTTTTTTTTTGTGGGGGGGGGGAATCAGCAGAGTATTGGGAAATAGAAATAAGCAACCTCCTTGATGAAATTTCCAAAGTGATAGCAAATTCTGGATCACTCCAGTAACTGCATAGGAGGGTCTCCTATATCCCCCATTCTAATTCTAATTGTGATCAAGGAAACCTGTTTGAACTTTACTCTGAAATATTGCTATAATGGGCTACTGCCAAAAGTTCTCCAATGCAAAGGTAGGAAACAAGTTGTGCATGACTAAAATCTATAATGATGTTTCTTAACCTTGGCAACTTGAAGATGTGTGACCTGCTGGCTGGGGAATTCTGGGAGTTGAAGTCCACAGATCTTCAAGACAACATATCTAATGAGGAAGGAAAATGGAAATGCAGTGCAACAATAACTACAGTGTCACTAATTTTCCATCCCTGCTTTAATTCAATAGTTTGCATATAGATTGCATAGAGAGAGAGATTGCTAATGATTCTTGGTGCACTTCACATGCTTTTCAAGATTTTGATTAAAATAATAAACAGGAAAAATTAGCAAGTGATGTAATTAAGTAATTACAAAAATCAGACCCAGTGGCCTTATGGGACATTTTTTTAGAATATTAACTTCATCTATGAAACATGCAATTAACATTCGTTTTCTCCCTATCTTCAAAGTCAGTCTATTCTGAAAAGTGGAGTTTTTTAAAATCTCCTGATAAAATTTAACATAAACATAAGCACACAAACATATACACAGAGAGATCTGTATTTTGCCCCAACACCCAGCCTATTTAGCTTCATTAATATAGAAAATATAAAACGTGAAATTCATTAGCCCTGTATTTTATTAATAGCAGAATTCCCATCCCTCACAGAATGTTCTTTGACATGCTTTGATCCCCTAATGCAGTTGGAAATTTGGTTGATTCCTAGGAGACAGAACCTAGGCTTGTCCATACTGCAACCTTAAATTAAACTTCTGTGAATAAATCAGCTGGAAATGAAACAATTTAAGAAATCTCTTTCTAAATTATAGTCCTTTTCTCTGCTTTGGCCATAATGATGGCTCTGTGGGTGGTTTTTTGGACCACATTTACCATAGCCCCCTACAGGTTAATTTTCTTGCCTCATTCATCATTTTTTCTGTCAGTTGGGATAAAAGGAGAAAGTGGCAGACTATTGGCAATTTTTCCTCACAATCAAGATAGACACAAGGAGAATTCATTTTGCTGTTCTACCAATTATTTTGTTAAAACCCCCCCCAGCTTTTCACTATTATACTAGTGAATTTGTAAAAATGAAAAAAAAAAGCTAAGGAGGGCAGTGACAGGTGATTTGAGGGGAGGAGGTATTCCTGTCACGCCAACCAAGTGGAATAGAGTGGTTTGTGCCTACAAAGAAATGAAGCACAGCAGGTGAACCAGACAGCATTGCTTGAATTGGCACAAGGCACGAAGCCCTACTTTTAACTCATAGCAAAAAATGACAGGCAGGAGTTGCTTTCCTGGGGAGCTGGGTACAGGTAGAGGACAGTACCATGTATTCCCGCCTAAGAAAAATGGCCAGTAGTCCATACTCATGCTGAGGCAAGGAGATCACATGGATCAGCCTGATGTGGGAACCCTACACATGCTTATTTGTATCCTGATAAAGGAATGATGACTTAGAAATGTATTAAATAAATGAAAAACTCCTGTGTGTCGTCTAATGAATTCTATATGTTGCAAAGGATTCTGGAAATTAGAGATGATGCTAATTGTGAGTACAGATAGCATATACATTTATTTCAAAATGTAATCTGAAGTTTCCTTCCTTCCTTCCTTCCTTCCTTCCTTCCTTCCTTCCTTCCTTCCTTCCTTCCTTCCTTCCTTCCTTCC
>JANHFL010007118.1:614922-631335 GCA_032468155.1 Oxyrhabdium leporinum | reverse complement strand
CCCCACGGCCCTTCGGCCTAGCATGGCAGGCAGCAGGCCGAATAAATTGCTTCAGCCTGGGTGGGGGCATAGTTTGAGGCCAGAGGGGGGCGGTGGCATGTGGGTGGAGGTTCCGGATGAAGCAAGGCCAGAGCCAGGGAATGGCATGTTCCCCGACCCAGCCTAGGTTAAGGGCGATCGGTGATCGGGCAGAGGCTCTGGGTGGAGCAAGGCCAAAGCTGGGGAATGGTGTGTTCCCTGACCTGGCCTAGGCGAATGGCGATTGGGCAGAGGCTCCAGAGCAAGGCTGGAGCCGGGGAATGGCACTTCCTTGGGCCCTGAACTGAGGCGAAAGGCGAGTGAGCAGCATGCTTACCTTTGGTGAGCGGAGCAGGCAACATGCAGAGTGGGCACCGATATTAACTGGGCCTATGGCAAAGGCAAGATAGATAGGGCAGGGTGGAGCGGGGCGAGGCAAGCGATCAGGCGGGAGCAGGGCCAGCCAGAGGTAGTTTTGCTGGTTCGCCAAACTACTCAAAATTTCCGCCACCGGCACCCCCCAAGCAGCCCTAACTGGCTAGATTTCACCTCTGATTGAAACCCTGAATCTGATATACAGACTTTGGCCTAGCTTACTGTAGTAGTTCAACAACACAATTATACTCTAGGGAGGTCAGCTGATCATTCTTGCTAGGAATTCTGGAAATTAAAATCTGAGTACTGTACATCTGCAGGTTATCAGAGTGTGGAATTACTCCAATTCCACAACACAGACCAGTGTTAGAGTGGAATGTGTCATCCCACTTAAGAGGCGTTTGTGAGAATGTTTCTCTTCACCTCCAGATGCAATTATTATATTATTTATCCATTGCTGGAGGCATCCTCCTTTATGATATATAGAAAGTCAGCATGACTTAAGTGAATTTAAACTGTATCTTAAAAGAAGAAATGCACAATCTTTCTTCAGAATGCACCAACTTTTAATTATAATGAATCCTATACACTTGTTATATTGCAGGTGAAATTTGAGAGGCTGCTTATCATCTATAAAGCCCTGAGTGGCCTAGATCCAGGTGATTTCTTGGACTGTCTCTATTTAGGGTATCTGCATGTTCCACTAGGTCTGAAAGGGTGGGCATACTTCTAGTTCCTTCTGTTACATGTTGCCATCTAGTGGGACTTAGGCATTGTACCTTCTCCATAGGTGCCCCTGCCCTCTGGAATGCCCTTCCTCCTAAGATCTGACAGACACTCACCTCTTAGCTTTCTCCAGAGATTTAAAAACCTGTTTTTTCATACAACTCACAAACATTGATGTAGTATAAGACTATTACAATTGGTACTATCTTTGCTTTCTTTTGCCACAGTCATTCTATTATTATTAATACTATTACTATTACTATTTTATTATTGTTTGTGATATGCCCATGGTTATGCTGCACAAAATGGGCAGCTACATAATTTCACCCTCTCCTCTCCCAAATCAATCAATCAATCAATCTGGATCCATGATTTGACATTTCTGAATTATTTCCCTCCAGCATCTTTACATTATTATTCAGCCATTGTTGAAATAATAAAGCTATTTGCATTGTTGTTATTTTAGCACAGTGATGTTTGGATGACCAAAAAGTTGATAGAAATCAGTACTACTGTGGAACTGCTGTTAGTAAAACTATTGCTAATCTGAATTTAACAGCAGAAACAGAGATCATAGTAAAGAAGCATATGGGATTGCAGTGGAGAACAACAGTGAATATCAGAAACAATTTATAGGGTCACTAGAATTTATATAATGTGTTTTTTAAAATAATTTTGTTGCCTTTGGTTGCAATAATTAATTATTTTTTTTAATAAAGAGAGGCAAGGGTAATAAACTCTGGAACAAGAGGAGACAGACCACTTTGGCAGTAAAAGCTAGCAAATTCAGAAGCTTAGGTGAAGAATATTAGTGTTCTAACCTCCACAATTATGGGAAATGAACAGAATATCTTCCTTCTCTCAAAAATATATGATACGCCAAAAAAAGATTGGAGGGTGCAAAGAGATTTCTGAGACAGAAAACAGTGACAATTACTCTGATCACACTCAGAGTAATTCTGCAGTGTAATTCTGCATCAATTATTGATGAATCTTTCATTAGTTTTCAAAGAGAAATGGCCAGAAAATGGGATCACATAATCCCAAAATGCCAAAGACTGAAATCCATTAAATTTGTGGTCTCAAATCAATTTCAGCAAATATACAGTATTTCAGGACCTTTTCACAATATTCATATAAGTTTAATGTGCTTTTGCTTATTTTGAAAACATTCTCAGATCTGAATGCATATTCTAATATGCACTCAATAGTTGTTAAACCAAACCATAAACCTAGGATAGTTTTATACGTACATCTAAAATGCAGATCAAGGAATCAAATGATTTTTCTTTTGAAAGGGGCGATTTCAAGCAGTGCTGTTAAATTTTATTTCCAATAGTTATGGTAGGAAGGAATTGGATGAGACGGATGAGAGTTAAGATTAAACAAAGAAAATTAATATCTTCTATTTTAATTTGTCTTTTAAGTGTGCAATGTAAAATGCCATGATTTAATTTGGACATTTTAGGGATCCCTCTGACTAATTGAATAAAACAGGGCAGGAAATTTGCCAAGTCTAACAAATACCAGAATCAAATCTAACAGCATCTACATTTTTACAGTGCTAGCAAATATGTTGAACCTATGCTTGTAACTGAATTTAACAGTAGTAATTGAATTGATGAGAGATAATATAATTATTTTATTGGCTTTGTTGCTTTTCAGTGGCCCTTTCCATTTCTGAAATTCTGCTGAAGTGAACAGGAATAGAGCAGTGTATTCATTCAAACATTTCTGCCAATATTTTTAATAAATTACCAAGAGGCCTCACCAGTATATAATCTAAGAACAACAACAACAATAACAATAATAGTAATTCTTATGTAATAATAATACATTACACCCTCATCCATAATTGCCGTCTTAACACCATTTGTTAATATTGCTATCTGCCAATGAATAGAACTTCTGACCTTTAAGAGTTTTCACCCACCATTTCAGCTTTTCAGTTCACCAATTCAGTTTTATATCTGAAAGGTCAATTTTGGCTCCTAATTCTTATCACAATTCACTGCAGAATTTTTCTTGCCATTCATATGGCTTTCCCATGTGCTTGATTCACGTTATCTGATAAATTCTGTCTGATTCTTGTGAACCTACATGTCCTATTGAATGCAGTAGGATTTATGGCTTACAAATGTTTTTAGTGCCACACTTTATTTCTCTGATCATCCTGTTTTCTTCCCATAATTTACCTATAGCTTCTGCTTTTTTGGTATTACTTCCCACATTTATAAATTAACATTTCTCTCATTGTTGAATTATTCTAATGTCACTAATAGTTTTGCAAATATCAATGTCCCCTTTTCAAATTCCATTTTTCTCTCAGTTTTTTCCACTGCATCTTGTTATATACAATACTATGCACAGATTTACTTGTAAAGAATTCCCAATAAGTGCTATTTGAATTTAAGTTTTAGCTAGCAAGATTCATGTTGTCTTCTCATACTTTTCAGATTACACAGGTTTTTATATTTGCTACTATATAAGAGTGCTATATTCTACTAATAGCAATTAAGAAGTTTAATTATTAGCCATACTAAATAAACTGTAAAAATTACAGAGAAAAGGTAAGGGAAAGGATTAAATCTATTTTTCTCCAAATTCGGATAATCATATATACTTTTAACTTATTAGAAATAGGAGCTAAGTAGACCACCATAAAAGCAAAATAACTAATCTTTTTTATACCCCCTTACTGCATAAGTTCAAAAAACGTAAGTAAACATTTTGCAACTTGACTAGAAAATGTTGAAATTCTGGGACAATGCTATTTTATTGTGGAGACAATTACCGAGGGATTGTTACATGGAATAAGCTCTTCATTACCATGAACTGAGACTGGGCCGTGGGATACATATAATTTAATGAGAATTCTGGAACATACCAAGCATTTTGGACTAGCAGATGTAACATTTATCTATCCCATGAAATATCTATCCCAAATGAGACTTCTACACACTATGCTCCTCCTCCCTTTAAATTGCAAAGCACTTCTGTGTTGTTGCCAAGAAAGCTGTGTTCTTGTGGCCTCTGTGATTGAGCACCCTAATGAGTGGAACTCAGACAGCCCCGTCCTGTTCTGTGTAGTTTTGGAACAATGAGTCAGGCTCTGCCAGGCACATTATCTGCATGAGAGTTTGTTTCTGAACTGTTTTTATCTCCTTTCTCTTTGCATGTTTTGGTGGAATGTGAACATTCAGCAGCTGCCTAATCAATACGAGAAGGGAAAAAAATCAATGCATGTCAGCCATTAGTTCTAAATAGAGGGCAGGCTGTTAATAAGGCATACCAGATGAAATAATGGTTTTCTGTGAGTGTACATGGGGGGGGGGGGGAAGAGAAGAAGTTTGTGAGGAACGTAGGTAAATTCTGTGAGAGAAATCAGACTAAAGATTAAAATTCATATTTATGAATTCTTATGCAGTTATGCCAAAAGCTATGGTCTTTCTCTGATCTGTAGACATACAAGGAACAGAGAGATATTTTACAAATCAAATACATTTTTTGGTTCGAATCGAATCAAGCAGGGCATTCTCTATTCTTAAATGAAGATATCTGTACAATGCTCTGAAACTGGAGGAAGATTTACTCTCAACTTATTATGCACTGCTGAGAAAAGTTGATACATCCATAGTCAAACATCTTTATTACAAATATCTGACATGGAAGTCTTAGGGACTTTTTCTCTGCAAACAGGAAGTAAATACTTAAGATACTTCCAAGTCCTTTAGACTATGAGATTTGCAACTGATCCAATCCTTTGCAATGCACGTAAAAAAAAAAAAGCCAGCATTGCAACTTTATGTAAAGGAAATTACAGTATAAAACAGAACAGTGGCTTTAGTGTAGAAGAGGCATGGTTGGAAAGAGTATATACCTACAGTGGTAAACCCAACAAAAATTATCAGTGTTTGCTAAAGCAACCCTTACCCAAGAAAAACACTGCTGTGGTAGAAGAGGAAACATTAAGGAACATATCTGATGGAGGTTCTTCAAAGAGGTGATGTCATGTATTGAAACACCAAGGTGATTGGCAGATTTTATTAATTGATTGATTTGTATTCAGCCTTTATTATTTTTACAAATAACTCAAGGCAGCAAACATACCAAACACAGCTTACTTCTATTGTCCCCATAACAACAACCCTGTGAGGAGGGGGGGGAGGGAGAGAGAGAGAGAAAGAGAGAGAGAGATCTGGGAAGGAAATGTTGATAATCTTTTCCAAAGAAAGTATTATTTGTGACAGTTTAAAACTGAAGGAATCAGAAAATGAGTAAGAAAAATCAAACAGAAACTAATGTTTCTTTTTTAAAAGCTTTTAATTGTACCCTTTTTTGCAAGCTTGTTGGCATTTTTAACTAAGAATTGAAGTGTACATTACATATAGCTAAGTCAATCCTATGTTGTAGAAGTAAGCAATGTACCCCATATTAGAAATGGAGTTTTAGGTATGAATGTAAAAAATAAACATGAACTCTGGAATACTTTTTGATTTTCCAGTAGAGACGTCTTTATAATTCAAAGGATTGCTTCTGCATTCTCCCATAGATGCCTTCCTTTTTTCAAAAAAGAAAGTCCAACAAAATTAGAAGACTCCAGCAGTAGCAAAATTTGCTAGCCATGTTATTCAACATGCTGATAGAATGAAGTAAGATAATAATTTCTGATTAAATAAATATTTATGATGCAGCTATGCTTTGATTTTTCCATTTAAAGGGCAGGAAATGAGAAAAATGAGAGAATTACAAATGAGAGAATATTATATATCAATGTGAGGAAAAATAAAAGTGCAAATCCATTAAAGCTGGAATCGGGCTAATTCACAATGATTCTTACAGAGCAGTGACATTGCATACATTTTTATTTAACATTTCTTTGTTCTATGATGTGCAAATCTGAAACTGTCCCTACTCTTTAAATTAAAAAAACAACATCTTTCTATGCTGCACTTACTACAACTATACTAGGCCTACTTTCATTACAAGCTCAGCTGTCAGCACTTTTATGTATTTCATCTGTAGATACATGTGCAACGAACAATTGCAAAATTGTTAAGTTTTGTGCTACAGTTTGTTACCTGTTAACAATTATTCAAATGCTGAATGCAGTCATTGATCTGTCACTTTTTTATCCATTTGATTTTAATCTATTCTTTAATTTCGGTACTTTGTATTTTATTCAGTTTCTTTTAATTGACTGTGTACACTGTTGGCAGCGCTGGACTTGTGACCAGAATAAAATGACATGAAAATGAAATGCTGGTTATTTCTCATGTGCAGGTGGCAACAAGAAAGACAAATCAGTTGAAGTAACTGAGGCTACTTCCCACAGTTTCCATCTCGGCTTAATACTTACAAACCAGAACCCCTTCTAAGAAACTTCATTACCTGAATTCTGTACAAAGCAGAAACAGCTTGTAGGGAGTATTAATAAAAAACTGCAATCACAGACAAGCCCATTGGTCCTTGAAACTCAGCTCACAATTTCATCATAGACACTGGCTAACCCTGAATTTTTCCAAGAGAGCTATAAGGCTAACAGAAGAAACTCTTGATTTTGTTCACTCTCACCTTCAAAATTTAGGGACAAGCCTGCATTATTGGAGCATTCATGGCTAATAGCAACAAATGGATTTTTCCATTTAGATCCTTCCTGAAAACGCTAATCAAAAGGTTATTGCTTGGTCCCATTCTTTCTGTCTTTGGTCATCAGATGCTGAAATAGCTTAGGCTGAAGGAGTGAGTTGCTATATATTCTTCTCGTTCTCTGATATCCTGAGCCTAAAAACATAATTTCTGGAATGTTGTCAGATAAGAAGCCCAATGGTCAAAAATAATTGTTGCAGTGAACATTTAAAGCAGGTCGGTCAAACTCCCGGCCCGCGGGCCAGATGCGTCATGCGTTGGCCATGCTCATGCCTAGTTTAGCGCAGGAGAAAAAAGTCCTGATACGTCACATGACGCCGCCGTGACAGTGTGAGTTTGACACCCCTGATTTAAAGAGACCAGACCTGGTAAGTAATTGGAGAAGGGTTGTAGACTAGATTGGGAAGCCAAAAAAGTCCTGGAAGAGTTTTTGACCAGCAGCTAATCATTTGGTATTTTTTTCCCCAATGGAACAACATGGAAACCAGGAGTTGAGTTTGGTTCAACGGAATCTTTACCTAAGAAAATACTAATTCTGGATTTCATTAACCATGTTTGATTTTTCAGACAGAAACAACCTCAATCAGAGAAAGACAAATCAAAACTTTATGAACTCAGTGAGAACAGGACTCTACAAGGACTGTTCACTTAGAAGTCAATTGCACACAGGTAGTCCTCATTTAGCAACCAACTCGTTTAGCAACTGCTCACAATTTTAAAGGTGATCAAAAAAGTAAGTATGTGCCAGTCTCTGTATTTACAACCTGCAGAGTAAAGGAAAGTTTGTAAAATCATGTTTACTTAACGCCTGCAGGTTCCAATTGTGGTCGTTAAAATGAAGACTACCTGTAATATTTTTATAGGAAACTGATTTTGCATCTAAACACAGATATAATACCAGGGAAAACTAACCATTGACAAACTAACTGAAATAAGAAACCTCACAATTAACACATAATTACTGAAGGAAACTTAAAGACATAACAAAAAGCAGTTTGGTGTAGAGGTTAAGCTATTAAGACTATAAACTAGCAAACCATAAATGGCATCCTTCCAGTGACATTGGGCCAGTTGCTCTTTCTGAAACTTATGGGGTAGTTGTGAGGAAAAAAATAGGTTAAATCACAAAAATGAAAACAAAAAAACCTATAAGGCAGAAGAAGCAAATAAATAGAAAATGCGATTTCTATAATGTTGCCACTTAGCTGATTTGCATCAAAAGCAAATTGTGAGTAGTGCTGAATTTCTAAAATTAAAAAAGTATTATGTTTTTAATCAACTTGGAAGTCATTTCAATCCTTTCCCACTGGCTCAATATTTGTGATTAGTTTTTGATAATGGGGGCCGCATGGGAGCCAGGATATGGCCAAAGAAAGTTACCACATTTTTCAAAATCTGAATTCTTTTAATTTAAATTCAGTTCAGGGTTGAATCCTGGCTGTAATCCTAGGAAGTAGGCAGAACGCCCAATGTTGTTCTCACAGTTGTTCTCATTAATATCATAAGTATGGATGGGAGATCAAGGGTGGCTTGAAGCTCTGTGAAAGACTGTCTTGCTTTCTGCCTTTGAAGCACATGATTTTTTTATTCATTTGTCTAATCTATTTTTGACTTTAGTTTATTTCCAGATGCTTCCTCTTTTTTTTTGGTATATATTATTTTATTTTTAAATATACATCAACATCAATACATCAACATCTGGGTATCGTTCATTTTGATACAAATAGCAATAATAATGTTAATAATATTTGTTACATTAGTCAAACTTATGGAATCCTAGTGTTAATACACATTTGTATTAAGATAGTTATTCACTGCTTCAATGTGCCATTTTAATGCCAATCACAATATTATTTGAGCATGCATAGTAATGCCATCTTTCAAGCTCTAATCTAATTATTGCTTTTATATAAAAATGTGTATGCTAATATTCCTCCTATTTCTTATTTCTACCTCTATTCTAGCTTCTAATTCCAGATGCTTCTGAACGCATGGTTTACCTTGTATAAAACTCTAAATTGGTGTAAGGACCATGAGCAGAAAGAAATGGTCTACCAAATTAACAAGTGAATGAATCTGATCTCAATAGTTAAATGTCAGTGCAAGTGGAATTCCCTCTAATTTTACAGAAAACAATAGCTGATTCCACATTTGCATAACAATGTATATTGACGTAGCTGATTTTTATTCATGGGCAGTTTTTAAGCAATCCTGTGAACAAAGTGGCAAGAATTTAAGTAGCTGGGTTTCGATGTGTAATCAATTGTTGTCATTATCACTCTTCCTCTTTAGGCCATTGTGCTATGTCATGTTATTAAAAATGCCGTATGTGTTAAGCAGAACTGTCTGGAGGCAGAAAATCTGGCAGCATCTGTTTATACATTTTGTAAAAAAAGTGTATGTGTATGAAGAACTTTACTGTTGCCAATTTACTGAAATATCCATGGAACTGCTGGGTATTGTAGGAGAATCATGAGGGAGAATAGTCATATTTTTGAAGATTTGGCTGGGACAATTCAAGCCTACAAAGTAACTATCCCATCTACTGGATGGGAATGTGAAATTCAAGACTACTTTATCAGACCAAGTATTATATGTAGTTATCTTTGAATTAGAACTACAAGATGTCTTTTCTAAAACTATATCTTTTCATAAATACAGAAAAATATGTCTACTGCAATGAGACATGTTAATATTCAAAAGTAAAAATATTCAAAAGTTAAATTTCACAAATATGTAACATTTTTCTACAACACAATGGTCAGCTATAGAGTGACTACAAACAATGGATGATAGAATAGCAACAATAGTGCAATGGAATATCTGCAAGGAATACTATTTGTCTGCAAGCAAAAACTGGTGGAACCATAAAACAGGCAAAGCAATAGAAAATGAAGAAAATAAAGTGCTCTGGGACTTCAGAAATCAGTCAAGCAACAGGCAAAAAGTCTGAATTGTGGATGTTGCAGTGCCTGGAGACAGCAGAATGGAAGAAAAATGTAGATGATGCTCCAGATGTGTTTTGGGATTGCATGCAAAGGGCCCATTACCATTGGTAGTATCTTTGATGTCTTTTGCCACAGTTGTTCTATTTGCAAGTTTTTGTACTTAAAAAAAAAACACAAAATGCACAAAGTTGCAAATAGAATAACTCTGCCCCAGACATCAAAGATAGTACCAACAGATAATGGGCCCTTCGTATGCAATCCCAAAACATCTGGAGCATCATTTGAACATCATCTACATTGACAAATCACCAACAGTGATTTGCAAAAGGCAGCTTTACTTTGCAAAAGACAGCTTTACTTGGAACAATTTACATCTTGTGATCATATCTTTAACACCATCAGACATCTACAACATCTACAGGTCCTTGGGAAGGACTGTGGTGGATAAAAATGCCAAATCCAGTCTAAACATCTGGCTGATTGTGACTAACCATATCTACTGTTATGACAAAATAATCAAAAAGTTAATCTGTAACATTGTATATATAAAAACTTTATACTCTTCTCTCCCAATTTATGTTACAATTCTATATGTGTTTACTCAGAAGTAAACCTCAAGATACTCAAAAGGATTATCTAGTCTTTTCAGGGCCACAGCCATAAATATAATAGAAAGGGATACAAATGAAAAACACATGTCATTCCAACTGTTCTGTTGATAGCCAAACAGTCTCCAGGAGCATATCTATTCATATTTTATAATCTACCTTTCTTCCAGAGGTTCAAGATGTATTGGTTTCAATGGAGCTTCTCCATATAGATAGCGGTGAAACACAAAGAATTGCCCTCTATCAATTGACGATTATGCTGTATGAATTTTTCATAATGTATAGTCAGATGTCGTTTCCAGTACTGTATGCTTTTTTGTTCCCCTCTTAAGATTGGAAACAGTAGGCTGGCTCTGTTTTCAATCATCTTTGGAGCCATGAAGTTGAAGTTTCTCAGTTGTAGCTCCCTTTGGAATTGATTAGCTAGCTCCCATCTTTGACTTTTAAGAAAGCCATTAAAACCAGATTAAGCAGGTCCGGGGAATGACTGATATAAATATTCCTTTTACAGATTATGTTTTGTTATTTTGTGTACTGATTGTGATTTTAATTGAATTTTTAATGGTTATCCTGTATTATTATTTTTCCTTTTTAACCTTCTTACTGAATGTAAGATATCCATAGTCATTCTGGATTCGAGTGAACTATAAGTCACAAAGTGTTCATGATGTCATGAGAAGCATGCTGTCATGAGAAGTTAAACTAATCTTGAGACAATTTTTATCTTACATGCAATGAATCCAAGAACTGCTATGATTGCCTTTTGTAGAAAAGTAGTGATTGTCCTTTTACAACAGCCACACGTGCAACTAACACATCTTCAACTGAAGGATTAAGCATCCAATAAATTTTATCCGTGTGATTTCTGCTATATGCCATGTTCTTGGTAACTTGCACAAAGCCACAAGATACTCCAGTTTTACATAGAGTCTTATTTATAATTGGCCTATATTCATCGTTAGCTCCATTTGTTCTGGGCTGTATTCTCTTTTGACACAAATACAGTACAGCCCCTCCCCCTTGAATAAACACCTTTGCACATTCAAGGACAAAGTAGAAATGAAATGGATCACAACTTAACCCGCTGGGATTTGCAGTTTTACAGCTTGTCCCCTTATGATGCTGACAGTATTCTCACTTTACTTCAATAGCAACAGGAGATGGACTAAAAGCAGGTAAAAGGGACCTAGAAGGGGTAAATACAGAGCTGAGAGTAATACTGTATATCAGAAGCATTATATAAAGGAACAGAAAAGAAGTGACATGCATTAGTACAGAGGAAGAGAACCCAGGAAGAAGGACAAGTTAATAGTAATAAATTAACACAAAAAGAAAAAAGAAAATATTTTCACAATGTTCCTCTGAATGAAATATTTAAAAGTAACTAGTGTGAACTGCAGTTTGAAATGCACAGGCAATAAGTATATCAGCTATTATTGCTCATTCAAATGCATAAGCCAGTGCAACGGAGTGAAGTATTGGATTGGAACCAGAGAAACCTAGAATCAAGTCCCAATTAACTCCAGAGATCTTTTACTAGCTTTGTGACTGTCACTTTTAGCACAATTCACCTCCTAAAGTTGCTGTTCTGAGATAAAAGTAGGGACCTTAGTGTGCAAGCTATCCTGGGCTCTCAGGTCATGATTTTTTTTAAAAAGTGAAATAAAACACATTTACAGCAAAGTTGGAGCTGCTTCTGTAAAGCTGATAAAGGGAATTCCATATTACAGATGAAGACAGGAATTGTGTAAATAGTGCAAATAGACTTCAACACATTAAAATGAGAGATGGAGATATGGAATTTGGATAGCAAAAATTTTTGGGTCAGCTTTGAAAAAAATGCATTCAGGCTGCAGGAATGACACCATATATCAACACATCATAACCAATTACAAAGTGCTGTCTAATTTGTTCAGAATGCCAACATTTCTGCCACACAGTTCCTTTGACTGCTGTAACTTGCATACAGACCAACTAATATGGATTTGATGGAAATATTTATCCCTGAAATTGCCACTACTCATCAATTATTTGTATGACCAAACTGATATGACATCTATAAAATTAAAAAGAGGAACCTTAATTACTTTTACCCTTTTAAACTACAGCTGAGCTAATGTGTCTCCTCTAAACAGTTGAGTGGCATACTAAGATACACAAGCATGAAAAGCAAACTTGAGTAAACGAGGACAGATCATGTGGATTTACAAAAGCAAGCAGAACTGCTTTGTCAAAAAATACTTAATAGCTCACTACACACATACACTATCTTAGAAGAAAATAATCGAAAAGATAAATGAGCTTATGAAACATAATCCTAGCTAGACTTCAGTTTCTAAGACATTAGTTGCTAAGAAATGCACCATAAAGCTAATTTTCATTACAAACAACATTAGCTAAAACAAACTCTACTAGTTAGAGAGATCAGTATTTATTCATAAGCAACAAGACAGCATAGTTTAGTTCCTATAGTTCGATTGATATTAAAACTAAGTATCATGGGATCTAACCCTGATTAAAGATTAAATTTTAAGTAAAAACAAATTATCACATTATGTATAAGTGTCCATGTTTAAGGAAATTACCGGTTTTGTGGACAGTTAATATAAACGTGAGATATATCATAGAAGTGCTTTTATGTACATTTCCTACATATTTGCAGAGGGATAAAAAGCACTGCTGCTACAGGTAGTCCTCAATTTATGACCACACTTGAGCCTCAAATTTCCTTTGCTAAGTAAGACAGTTGTTAAGTGAGTTTTGTCCCATTATACAACCTTTCTTACCAGTCATTAAGTGAATCACTGCAGTTGTTAAGTTAGTAACATGGCTGTTAAGGGAATCTGGCTTTCCCATTGACTTTGCTTGTCATAAGATTGAAAAAGGTGATCTCCTGACCCCTGGACACTGCAACCATCATGAATACATGCCAGTTGCCAAATATCCAAATTTTGAACACGTGACCATGGGGAATGCTGCAACAGTCGTGTGAAAAAGAGTCATAAGCTCACTTTTTTCAGTGCTTTTGTAACTTTGAATGGTACTAAATGGTTTTAAGTTGAGAAATATCCGTAGTGAGTTATGAATATAAACTGAGTACAGCTTTTTGGCTGTGTTTAAGCAATGTTTATTCATCATTTACATATGCTGCATTCAATTTATGCGAGACTAAATATGGTTCTACTATTTGGGTCTTTGCTCAGAAATTATAGGAAGTATATCATCCATACTGGAATGGATGAACATTTGTAAAAATATTTGAAGGGAAGCCTAGCTGCTTTAGAAAAGAATTAGCTCACCTTGCTCTGGTCTTGGGTATGGTGTATAAGCACGTGCATGCAGTGATATAAGTAAGACTATTCCTTTTTATAAAGCATATGTGGCATCTTCCCCTCCCATTTGTTCGGGCAGGGAAAGCTTTTCTCATTCATTTTAAAGAGAGAGAATAATTTCATTTTACTTTAACATCTAGAGTATAATAAAATCAATTCCCCCTTTCCCCCATGCTATGGTGCCTATCTAGCTCTTTAGAACTTGTCTAAGTAATACAATTTGGCCCCTGCTGTTCATCCACTGGGATGTAAATAAGACATCTTTTCTTGCATGGACTATGGGTCTTGAAATTCTAACCTCAAAAGGCATCTTGGCTAATGAGAAGCCACCACAGTTCCTTTGGCTATTAGTTCCCCATGCCATATAAAGTCATGGAAATGTTAGGACATCTGTATACATGTTCTAACAGATCTGTCAATATACATCCTCTGATGCAGCAAAGATGCATTAAAATGATGTATTAACAGCTTGAGGACTTGTAGTGAAGCGTCCATTCCAATTCCAATGTATCTCCCTCGGGAATGGGACCCACAGCATTTTCTGCCTCCCCGCTCTGATGGGTTGGGTAGCTGTGATCGGCAAGAGACGGTCCCTCAGATAACATTCCTGTTGATGAAGTTCCAATTGCTTGGGCAGATGGTGGGGTCCCCACATTATGGTGAAAACAGAAAACAGAAGGGGCCTTGCTGATACCACCCCATGCCTGGTAACCACTCCCTATTTATCTGTGCACTAAAGCCACACCTCTGAAGGCTTTCCTGGTGGTACCCTTACTTCAGAAGAATGTGAGAATTATCACTGTTATAACAGCCACAAGAACCATTTGCACAAAATATCCTCATATAATACAGAAATTCCAAAAAAACCTCTGCTCTCTGGGTCATGTAATAGTTGACCCAGATATACTGTCCGTTTTGCCATTACAGCTTATGCTCCAATTTTAGTCTCCCAATCGGACATCAAGATTTCTTTTTTCCAATATTGTGACAAGTTTGCTTTTGCAATTATTAACAAATAATTGTGGGGGTGGGGGTGGTTCTGGAATCATACCTAATAAAAATATATATGGCTAGTTTGAAATGTATTGTTTGGAAAAAAATTTGAATATGTTGATTATTTCTTTATGGTACCTTTGAGGTTTTTAACATAACCGCCACATGTGGTAGAATTGTTCTTGTTTTCTTGTGGCATTTCCAACCATCAGTCTTGATTCATGCTGTTCCTATTTCCTCATTGCTAGAGGGACAAATGAAGTCACTTTGTCAGCAACTACCAACTCCGCTTATCCCTGTCTTCTAATATCTCAGTATCTTTAAATGATCTGGTTATTTAATCTCTATATTATTACATCTGTATGTAGCCTATCAGTCTGCCTTCGTACCATAGTTGCTTGTCTCCTCTGACCCTCCCCAAATCTTGCCTTCCTACAGCCTGTCTTGTTGCATCTCAAATATTTCCAAGCCCTTGCTCTCTGATATGGCAGCAAATTTTTTTGTTGCTGACCGCTGCATTGCTAGGAGACAAACACATGCCTGGCCTTGTGCAGGCAAGTTTCCGCCTGAGTGCCCCAAGTCACATATCTCCAGCATCATCTCCAGCACTGAAGAGCAGATGGTAAAATAAATGAAAGCAGTCTTGCTAGGAGAATGAAGGGGATGCCTGCTTTAGGATAACCCTAATTCAAATATATTTTAACTCATATTAATACTCTTGATTATCACATTTCAATCCTTTCCTAGCACTGTGAAATAAGTAATAATTTTGGTGTCAATATCAACTGGAACATACCAATGGCTGGGGAAATCCTAGACTCTATCTAGGATTTTATATAAAAATATTCCTGGTCAGCTAAAAACAGGACAACATTGAGAGATGATGGGCTTTACAAACAGGGCAAAACACTCATGCCCAGTGCTAAAATTTGTAATATTTTCCACATTGATGACATTCATAAGTAACAAACCCAGAGCCAAGAAATAATTAGTACAATTTCAGCTGGTCGAAGAAGAATAAGCTTATAGCAAGTAGCCTGCTCCCATGAAGTCTTCTTTTAACTATGTGTTCTCTATCCCTTCTCTTCTGCTAGCTGTCACTTCTGTTTAGCCATTTTTCCTATCCGTAAGGAATGAAAGCCACACGATGTAGTGTAGTATGAAGATAATGTTAAAGGAGCATTGCAAGAATGATTACATAAACATCAGAGTGAGAGAGAGGGGGGGGAGGGAGGAGAGTGAAAAAAGAGTAAATTCAAGAATATCTCATTTTGATTCTCTTTGATACAAGAGGGAGCAATACTCAGTTGTTATACCCTAAAAAACAAAGGGTTAGGGATTAAGATTTTAATCTTAAAAATCATCAATACTAGGCTGAATTCAAGCACTATTAACTATCAACAGCAGTAGAAGCTGCTGTGGTTCAATTCCTGCCTAAGAAAACCGTTCTTAGATCTCCAACCATGAGAATAGAGAGAATAGAACGAGCTTTGTTTAGAGACCCAGCTTTTGCATGTAACACTCTGCCACTAAAGCAGAGTTTAATCTGCCCCTTTGACACAACCATACATTTGTTTATTTATATTTAAGAGCTGTGCATCTCAGAAGAAATTTGTACAATAAAATATTAAAATCAGTATATAAAATTTAAGAGGCAAGGAATGCTAGAAATTAATCGGCGGGGGGGGGCGTTGGTCATGTTGCATTTGAGCCACTGCAGTGTGCTCTATCTGGGGTTCTTCTTAAAGACCATTTGGTAGCTGC
>JANHFL010007118.1:589453-605355 GCA_032468155.1 Oxyrhabdium leporinum | reverse complement strand
TGCTTATGAAGTATCCCCACCCCACCTCACCCAGCAAAATGTAATGAATTTGAATGAAATGAAAATTTAATTTGTAAGTGAAATATAACAAACTCTTGTGTGTGTGTGTGTGTGTGTGTTTACTTCACCAGCAAAACGTATTTTGTTAAAAGAAAATGTTTTGCCTGCATAAAAGTATACAGAAGCGTGATTAAAATGATTTTTCTTTCAAGAGATTAAATGATATCCGCAACAATATTAATAGAGGATTAGTTCAATCCTTTAATCTAGAGCATCTGGAGCATCTGTGGCTCCATCGTCCTGCTTTGACGAGGCGAAGCCATTTCCAAAATCAATAAAGAATACATTTTATTTTATTTATTGTGTGTATTTATCATAGTTAGGAACTGCCCATACCCTTCGTAAAGCTAAAAATAGCTTTACTTTTAAAGCTAAAAATATAAAAACCATAAATAAGTATTATACTAAAGCAGTTAAAAACAAAGGTAAGATAATCAAAATTAAGCATTTCTGAAGAAGGGGTCGATCTATTTTCTAAAGCAATGGAAGGACAAGAAGCAATGGATGGAAACTAACCAAGGAGAGAAGCAACTGGAATTAAGGAGAAATTTCCTGACAGTGAGAACAATTGACCAGTGGAACAATTTGCCTCCAGAAGTTGTGAATGCTTCAACATTGGAAGTTTTTAAGAAGAGATTAGACAAATATTTGTCTGAAATGGGATAGGGTCTCCTGCCTGAGCAGAGGGTTGGACTAGAACACCTCCAAGGTCCCTTCCAACTCTTTGTTTATTCTATTCTATTCCTATTTTCTATTCTATTCTATTCTATTCTATTCTATTCTATTCTATTCTATTTAACTCTACTCTACTCTATTATTATTTTCTGTTCCATTCCATTCTTTCCTATTTTATTTTGCTTTATTATTTTATTGTATTTTATTTTTATTAATGATTTTATTTTTTGCTCCAGCAGGAGGTGCAACCATGAAGCTGGTGTTGGCTGTTGCGGTCCTCCTGATAACTTTGTCTGCGGTGGTGACAGGTAAGACGTGGGGAAGGAGAGGATTGCTTTCACTGGGGGGACAAAACAGACCCCTTCCCCTTCAGTGTGATGGATTGCTAAAGGAATTCTGGGGGATAGAGAGGGAGGGAGGGAGGGAGAGAGAGAGAGAGAGAGAGAGAGAGAGAGAGAGAGAGAGCGCCTGCTAGAAAGAAGGCTGCTATGAGTTCCACTATGGAGGACACAATAACCGCCTTTTCTTCTCAGTCGCAGGGAAACACAAGCCGAAGCTCTCTTAGCAACAGCACACGAAGAACCCGGCTACCCTTCCATTCATTCGCCGATGCCTCCATCGGAGGATTCCAAATAGGAAAAGTCGATTGGTTAAGCGCTTCACCAGACCGTTTCCATTGGCTATCACGTTCATGTTTTCCCGCCTTTGGGCCAGGGCACCGCCCATGGCCTCGGTGTATTGGTTTTCAGCATATGCCGCTCAAAAGAAAATCAGTTTGTGATTGATAAGGTCGCTGGTCAATCTCTGCTTCATCGGCATGACGCCGTCCTGACCCCCTCCAACTGTCAGGCGAAGGATGATGTCATTCGAAGCTACAATTTTAGCGTGCCTTGGCCTTAGCGTTTTAGTTCTACCCGGTAATTTATGATACCCCTAAGAGAGTATTTTATGATTGGTTAAAATGCAGATGGATTGTACCATTTGGACAAAAAGAGTCGTTTTGTTTGCTTATCAATTTTCAAAGAAAAGTTTGTTCTGATTGATGAGAGAATCCTTTGCATATTTAGTTGTGCTTTATCTAGAGTCTCCATGTAGGCCCCAAAGCTACGGAGAATAGAATGAACCATCGCTTTCAACCTCGCCCCCCGCCGTTCTAAATAATGGACTTTCTCATACCGCTCTTTAGCTCTCATATACTTTCTCGCGTCTGGCTCGCTCCATGCAAGGTTAACTGAGTTTTTGACGCCTGCGTACTCTGCTGCAGCCGCTCCCTTCCCCCCATCCCGCTTTAGGAAAGGGCAGAGAGGGGTTGAGGCTGATCCGCGTTCGAGGCACTTCTCCAACGACCGTCGGCCTCAGCTGCTCCTGCCTTCCCCCTTTTCGTTGTGATTGACTGACAGCCGCATTTAAGGCTTGTGCAAGGCATAGCCCTCAAATCTGTGAGGAGGAGAAACGGCTTCTGGTTGACTTATCTGCTGAGTAGCCTCAGCTATCAACCCACACATGACTTCTCAAGCAAGATCCGAAACGAGATCATTATTATTATTCGTATTATTTTACCAGAATTACTCCCTTTCCTTTGAAAGAGTTCAAAATGGAACAGTTGATCTTGATTTCATAAAACACACTAAGGCCAACGTACCCTTTGCAGGAATATTTTATCCTAACTTCCTTACCTGTTCCAGCTTCTGTAAAGCTGCCCTTATTGTCAAGATCGTTTTTGAGGGTCAAAATGGAAGATGATTTAAGTCTGCCTCAAAGTCTGAATCCAGGGTTGATCTCAATCAGACCATAACAGCAAGCTGAATCTCTTAGGTAAAGCAAATGCCGTAAAAGTAATGCATTTTGGATGGTGAAATTAAATAATCAGAACAGCTGAAATAAGAAAATGCGTCTTGAATTGTAAAATGTATGTTTCTTTTTTTCGGCATCACAGATCGAGATTGTGTTTACTTTTTTCAAATTGGAAATAGTTCTGCAGTAGCAAAATCTTTTAAGATGCATTGATTCTCTGGCTGACAGGGTCAAGGTAGCAGCTCTCAAGGAAGTTTGGGAAAACTTGGCATAACATAAATGTTGCCTATGATATTCCCTTGGAGCTTCCAAGATACAGTTCAATTCCCTCTTGTACTCATTTCTTAAGATTCAATTCACACTATTCTTCACTGTCTTTTCTGAAGAAGTTAACAGTTTTGTTTTTATTTTATAAAATGGTGAGGCAGTGTGAGACATAAACCTAGCAAAAAAAAGGGTATAATTACAGTGCCAGTATAACTTATTCTTTGAGTATGCTGTAAATTCGGTGTCTTCAAAAACCTGTCAGTCCACCCTAAGAAGCAGTCAGTCAGTGCTAAAAAATGAGACTGGAATACCGTGTTTCTCAGAAAATAAGACTGGGTCTTATTTTCTTTCCCCCCCCCGAAAAAATGGCTAGGCCCTTTTTCGAGGGGTGCCCTAATTTTCCCCGCACCCATGCCAAGCCTCCACCCCCACCCAACCCCCAGGGCAGCGACATCCCTTCACTAACCTGCTTCCCAGGTCCGTTCTCCACTGCATGTGCAAGAGGCCTGTGGGACTACAGTAACACCACCCCCCCACCCGGTAGTTCAGTCCTCCCAACTTCTCATGAAAAAAAAAAAGATCTCTTAAGTAACTTGCCGTAGTCCCACAGACCTCTTGCATGGGCAGCGGAGAACGGACCTGGGAAGCAGGTTAGTGAAGGAATGTTGCTGCCCTGAGGGTGGGGTGGGGGTGGGGGCTTGGCATGGGTACCCTGGCTGAAGCGTCTTTAGGTAGCCACATGGTTTTGATGAATAGGATCACATGCCTTGGAGCTCTTGGGTGAAGAAAAAAAGGGAAAAGATGCTGAGAGTCCCTTGGTTTTATACCCTCTCTGGCTTTGAACTTCCTGGGGCACAGGAAGAGTATCCTGATTGGTTGCTGTCAGAGGTCATGGCTAGCTCTTTAGGTTGTCTGTGTGCTGAGTTTGGTTGAATCTTGCTGGGTGATGCAATGAAGGGCAATTATATGACTCTGCCTGAAGGAGGTAGATCTTTGTTATGTAGAATAGATTGGCTAGGCCTTAATGATCCATTAACAAAGGTGTGGGGTGGTGGTGAGTTTCTGCCTCTCTGAGTTTCTACTTCTCTTTTCGGGAAAATATTCTGCCTTTTGACCGTAGTATATCCTAAAATATTTCAGTTTTCTAGGAGAGGGGTAGATTTTAACTTCCAACATGAGGAATTGGAAAAAGATGACCATTATTTTTAAATCTGGAGGAAGAAACATCAATAAGCTAAGTTGTACAGATGATATTACTCTGATAGCTGAAAATATGAAAGATTTCCAATGTTAATAATGAACGTCAAAGAGCACAGTGAAAAGGGATCTAAGATTAAGTATAAAGAAGTCTGTGAATTCACAGTAAAATTATGTTGAATAGCTCTGCCTTTAGGATTAACAATAAAGGAACAAAAAAATCAAGGAACATACCATAGACTAGCACTTGATGGTGTAGAAAGTTAGCACCCACCCTTCTAGAAGAATGAAATATTCTAGAAAATATTAAAAAGGCAGAATATTATACCTCCTTGGATGAGAAAAGGAGAAATTTGCTCTTGGAAAGCAGCCCGCACCTTTGTTAATAGCCCCAGAAAGAGTGGGCCATCCTATCACAAGACAAAAGGCTGGACCAGCTTATCTACAAAACAAAAGACCTTCACCCTCAGGATATAATAGTATTAGCCCCTCTATCCATCTCACCACATGGCACCTGGGAAGATTGCATCACCCAGCAAGATTCAACCAAGCCTGGGACTCAAGACAACCTACAAAGTTACCCCTGCATGGCCCCATGCAAGTCTGACAACCAATCAGAATACATTTCTTTCACAGGAATAGGAAGCCAAGTTCAAAGCCCAAGAGAGGGTCTCTCTCTCTCTCTCTCTCTCTCTCTCTCTCTCTCTCTCTCTCTCCCTCCCTCCCTCTCTCTCTCTAGCCCATGTGCTCGATTGCCCAGGACCTCAAACCATGTGGTCTTATCCACCATTAAACCATCTTTCAAATAGCCAGTGTCTTTCTCCCCACTTGGAACTGAACCCAGATGGACATTTCTTCCAACAATGGTGTAGCAATGAAAATCTTGAAAGAATTACTCAAATGCTGTGATGTGTCTGCCCACAAAGATTAAAATTATGTAGGCAATGTTTTTCTTTTACTTTACGGAAGAGAAAGTTGGACTCTAAATAAGCAGAATAAAAAGAGAATTGATCCTTTTAGTATTGGAGAAGACTCCTCAGCATGCCACGGATAGCCAAGGAAGCAAACAAATGAATCATAGAACAAATCATTTCAGACTTCTCACTTGATACCCAAATGGCCAGTTTCAAAATAGCATATTTTGGATACCTAGCTCTGTTGATGGTTTATAATGCTGGGAAAGGTGGAAGGAAAGAAAAGAGGGCTCTTCAAAATTTTAGGATAGGAAACTTAGTACTATTTTAAAATTAGAATTGAAATATATAATCATGACCCACAACCTTTAATGTCTATTTCTCCCTGTGAGGGAGATGGGCAGTTTCTAAATGTGATAAATACAATATATGCTGGGACTGCAGAAAACATAGTCTTGATTGAATCTAAGCAACTAAGGGGAACTTAAGCATATTGAATTAAACAATCTACTCAGTACTAGTTTGTAATATCTGCAGTAACATCGGTATAAACATTTTGCAAGAATAGATAATCATTGCTCTCCTTAATCTCTTACTAATGGCCATATTGGAGCTTATAGAAATTTTACTTCAAGCTATCTGAAGAGCACCAGGTTGCAAATACATTATCCCCGCACTTGCATATGTAGACTGATGAAGGAGAATCATCATCATCATCATCATCATCATCATCATCATCATCATCATCATCATCATCATCATCATCATCATCAATTTAGTTATGAATTATATTTTGATAGTGTAGAAGCAATGGGTAGAGGAAGCAAGAGTTAACATCACTGTAATGCTTGGGAGCTGTTTAATAAAATATAAAGCGGATACCATTTACTAATAATCTTTTCTTGATTATCATTGAAAATTAAAGGGCAAGGGCAGAAGGACAGTTCTGATACAGCAAAAAATTCTACGTATCATCTAAACTGCTACATGTCCAGAATTTGAGAAGTATTTTCAGGAGCCAAAAGAATAAAAACCCTATGTAAATTCTGATCACATTTCTGTCCAGAATGTTCTCTAATGAAAAAGCCATCCAATGTGAATTCTAAAGTTAGTGAGTATGAATTGAAGCTGGAGTAAATCATAAATGTTAGGACAAGCAGCCAAATGTAAAAGTATCAGCAAAGCAAAATACTTGGATGACAATAGCACAAAATCTTTATTTTCATTTACTTGTAATTCATGTTTTGATTTAGACAGGTACAAGGAGGTAGATGCATTGAAACATATCTTAGCAGCCAAATGAAGTAATGCTATTCAGTGTTTCTCTAAAGTGTCTGCATTTGTTGTTTGATATATGAAATTTACAACACAATAGAAGAGATTTCTGCAGGGGAGTAGAAACCACCAGGATTACAAATGTATGGCACAATCTCTTATTTTTGTGGAGTTCATTGGTTCCTACAGATCTCTACAGAGAGGGAAGCATGTTCTACTGTATTAGTCCACCCCAAATGCCTAATAGGGTTTATTGGTTTCCAAAGGGCATTTGGATCAGATTATAAAGATATAAATTTTTATTTAGTTTAACTTTTTACATTTGTTTTTTCAATGCTACAATCATTCATCTGTATGCCTGGAAAAGGGTATCTGCATCTTGAAAAAATCAAGATGCAGCCAGACTCTGCTTCTTTTTTATGTGTGTTGCACAGGCATTAAAATATGTGTCAATTTTATCCAAAAGCTAATGGGATAGCAGCAAATTGCTATCTCAGTAAAATTATGAGGTCTCTGGTTCACTGGATAGAATACATTTTCTTATTCTTTTCCCTCTATGACTCTGTTATATTAGATACTGATTCTCACAGCTGGAAAACATTGAAAATAGTATTCAGGGTAAAGTTCCAGGTTCTACATTCCCCATTATTTGCAACTTCTGAGTTTAGGTTGCTAGGCCAAGCGTAACTCTTGTTCTTGCATAATCACACATCAATAGATTATTTCAATAAATACTGTGTCTAATTTATGTGCCTAACAGTCAGAATATAGCTTAGTCCCTGTGTGAGCAAGATTGACCTACATTTCTTTTAAAACTGCCTGCATCTTCCAAAGAAATTGATTACTAATTCTACAATAGCAGGTTGTAATTACTGAATATAATACTGAATGATGCCTCCAAATATCATTTCTCCTTTTTTGTAAACATTTCATGAAAATGTATGAGTTAATACATTTTAACAGGCAGACAATATTTTTGCTACTTATAAAGAAGAACGTTGATTATCTTGAAAGTGGAGATAGCTTGGATGTATAATCTTAAGTAGGTGTTTAAGGTGGATTTTCTATTTTTAAAATCTCATAATGAATGTTGTGTTGCACCTTTCTGCTTAATCATCTGGACAATATTTTTTTATATTACTTTTTCCCCCACTAGAAGATAAGCATGGTTTTTCTTGACTGTGTTTCAAGGACTATCTGCTTAGGTTTTCAGTATAGTGTGCCAGATGGATCATATACATGACAGGTAGGGCAGGTGTCTTGCTATGTGGATGGCAGTGGCAAGGGAGCATTTATCTGAAACAATGCTGTCCTTAAATAATCTCATAGACAAGCCATGTGATATGTGTATGCTCAGTAGGGTCTAGGAAAAGGCTTATACTGCTCTAGTTAATGCTCTCTGTAATGTCTTTTCTATCAGGTTAATTTCAAGAATATTGATTACAAATTGACTTTTAAAAACGGCAAAGCAACCTGTTATTGATCAGTGTGGAACAAATAACAACACCACAATTTAGAGCTATTGAAAAAAAAATCAAATAAAAGTCATATGGAGGCAATTCATACACTTATAGGCATAACTTGATTAATGAATAATTATTATCCCATAAACTTAGCTGCAGGTGTGAATCAATCCTAGTCAAGAAGTTTGTGCAAAGTCATGTGGAAGCCAATCCTGCTATAGTTCTTTATTACTTTCAGTAAAAGTATACATAATATCCAAAGTCCACAGAGAGATGATCTAGGGCAGGACTGTCAAACTCGTGGCCCATGGGCTGGATGCGTCACGCGCTGGCTATGCCCACACTCGGTTTAGTGAAGGGGGAAAAGGTCGCGATACGTCACATGATGCCGCCATGATGACACGAGTTTGATACCCCTGGTCTAGGGTACTAGGGAAGGATCAGCAGCCAAACAACAGGGGTATATGTTTAAGGCTTCAGACTGCTGTTACTGTATGATACCAAATTATCCATAACAAATGGACAGCAGAGAAGAACAGTTCCCTCACCACTATTACATGAGTGCCCTGTTTCACTTAAGACATCCAGATATGGAGGAAGCGTTCAGAAAGGATGAACATCCTCTCTTAACAATACTTGTGTGCACTGTTGTCTCCTGCTATGCACGCGTCCTATCAAACAATTAGGCAATATTGCAATTCAGATCGGGCACACGTGCAAAGGAGACCTAGATTTTCTGTCAGTTTTCCTACCTGCCCCCATTAATGCTGATAGCTACCGTAAAAAGTAACAATTTGATTCATACTGAATATTGATAAAGAATCCAGTATTGATACAAATCGATACTACCTGATTTCTGTAGTATTAGTTTCCTTTTCTCTTTATTTTAATGATTATGGTGCATGTAGGATTTTTATATTGTCACTACTGCATTTTGTTCCTGTTGTAGTTGTTATATTTCACCAATAAATATATTTTATAAAATGTAAGAAAGACTAGCCTTTATTCAAATGCTCTCCATCACATTAAGAGATCTTTAAAGAAACCAGAATGATTTTGTGAGGAACTGATTTTTTTTCTCTTGCATATGATTACAAAAATGTAAAATCATGCTTTATCACTAACCTATCCCATTGCCATGATTTTAAAGGGAAGGAATGCAAATAATGCTGAGTTTGGCATAAGACTGCTTCACCTAATTATTGTCTTAAAATTAATTGACAAGAGTTACCTTAAAAAACACTCCACCATACCCATTCCTACTATATGTTCAACTTTATGCCAGTTCTGATCTCAAATAGCAGGATGGGAAAATGCCTTAACCTCACTGGCTCCCTTGAAATTGCTGCTAGTCATGATTGATGATGCTGGACTTAGAACAAACATCAGTATGACTCAGGAAAAATCAGCTGTTCTCAATACCTCAGGCAGAGTAAGAAAGATAAAGGTAATCTCTGTGTTTGTTATTATTGCAAATGTTCTGCTCAGTTGGACTCCACTCAGGCAGAACCTATTTATTACTATGGGAGAAAGATGGCTCTGTATAGAATTGTCCATAGGGAAGGGGAATAAAAACACCAACTGCATTAACAATTTAACCTAGGTTTGTTGATTACAAACATTTTACATTGGACTGTAATTATTGCCAAAGGCCAATAATCTGACTGAAACATAATGTAATGCCACCTTTTGGCCATGGGAGGTCAGTGGTTGCTGAGAAAAAGATGCTGTAAGACTCCTTTTCTGAATTCGCAATCCTGTATTGGAAAAACGAGATTTAGTTTTCAAAACCTGAGATGTCAGTCTTGATCACTGGAGAGAAAAGAAAGCTGCTGGTATGTGTCACCCTAAAGAACTTAGGGATGATCATCTCGGATTTTGAAGGCAGTGTATGGGTTAGATGTTAAAGTGGCCCAACAGGCCGCAGTGTCGCAGGAGCCTGTCCAAGATAGCTGTACGCTGATCTGTGACAGCATTTGGGATGAATGAGTAGTATCTGCATCTGTGATGTAGGTATCCTGTTAGGTAGAAGCCAGCCGAACCAATCCTGAAAAGGGGTGTGCGTGTGCAGCATATATGAGTGCTGCACATAATCAATGAAGTGAAGGGCTTCCAATTGCACGAGGAACAGTTTGGCTGCGATCTGCATTAGTCAAATGACATATTGGTATTTCTGTTCCTCTAAGCCAGAATATTAGGACATTCAGTGGCTTATGCTGCAACAGGAAGACATCGCTTTGAGTAAGCCTTTCTCTAGAAACCTCTGTTTTCCGAACTGAATAAGGCCATAAACAGGGCTTCTCAGAGGAGATGGACTTGTGGAAGACTGTTTTCATGGAGACTTACCTGACACGGTGTTCTTTTTTCCCCCAAAAAAAATCTCCTTTACATTTTCAAAGTGAATTCTTTTGCTTTAGCCTGTTTTTTATGTGCCACAAGGAAAAGAAAGTTCAATGCTTTTAATGGTCCCCTTCCTCATAGTTTGAATTGTGGCAAGAGAGCAGCTAGATTTCCAGGCTCATCATCTTCCATGTGTCATATGGTGAACATCTGCAACAGAGAGCCTAGGTATTCACCTATTTTTCTCTCTTGTTTTGGAATTATGCATGGTCACAGAACGAAGTTACATGTAGACTCTTCAGAAATAGAACAGACTCCAGAAAAGGGGGAGTAGAACAGATTCCCTTCTCACTCTTCCAGGAGAGATCCATCCAAGGTGTCAAGTGTCAATTTTCAAAAGGCGCTTTTGCTGTTGCAATTATTATCATGTCAGCTGTGAGAACCAAGAACATTTTGGCAGGTGTTTATCAAAGCTAAAAGACTTTCTCACAACAATACCAGGGGACTCCATTGGACAATGTGACCTGGTCTAATGGGGGGAGAGAAGTCCTGAACTTTAACTGTGTGGGTTTGTGCAGGAAATGATTAGATCTGGTTTTGCCCTCATCTTTACGGATATGATGTACTCAATGAAGTCTTTGCAGAAAGAAATTGGATTATCTCGGCCGTGCTTGCTTTCGTTGGGTTCATCAGTCAGAACATTGACATCAAAAACCAATGAACCAATCCAGAGGAGGCTGAACCAACTAAAATTCTTCCCATCTCTGCTTCCTATGATTCCTACAACATGTAGTACTTGAAATGGCATGAATCCCAGAAAGACTTTGTTCTGTGTTCTGTTTATTTATAAACTAGAAATACATTTTTTAGGAAAGATTGATATGTACATGTTTGTCATAGCCTACTATTCAGTGACAGCATAATCCTAAATGGAGAAAAATAAATTACATAACATCTTTTAGTGGGCTTCTGATGCCATTGCTTAGATAAGCCACTTCACAAATTGCTGTGAAAGTGTTACCTTGTTGATTTTTTACCATATTTGTATTTGTTACTCTTCCATGGATTTCAAGGCAATGTGCATTGATTTGAACTTCTTTAATCCCATGGTAATCTACTGAGGTTAGACAGAAGGAAAGTGATCTGGGTTTTTGAATATGTAGCGTATAAATCAAAATATTCAGTGGTGACACCAACTCTGTTTCTACCATAGATTTCACTCCTAGTTCAGAGAATGATTTCTGAATAGTATTATATATCACTGCTAATATTCAGATAACTCTTCTATATTGTGCATATATTGCATTGTAGATATGGTGGCAGATAAATGAATTTTCTGGGCAATGCAGTTACTTCTTGGCTGACAATCCAATGGAATTCTACATGTCTTTTGTCCCCTATTGATTCATGGTAACCTTTATCCATAGTCATTATTTTAAACTGGAGGATATATTATGGCCCTTTTACTATGTATATTTTTGCCGTAGAGTCCTGAAACTATTTCCTAATACTTTCCCATCCTGTCCCAAAATTACACAGAAGAGAAGTGAAATGAAAAATAAAATCCCACTAATTGCTGAAAATTAAAGGAAAGTGAACAACAGTATTCAGTAAAATACATGCTAATATGTGTAGTATTTCTCAAAAGTGAGGCAACAGAAAGCATAGAGAAAGAACATTGTGGTGGTAGGTGACATTAAAGTAATGTTATTATTTACATCATCCATTTTTGGATGAATGTATTTTACATGTAAGTACAATGTTATTTAATCTGAAAAAACACAAAGTTTTTGTCTTAATTTAATTTTTTTCTCCCACCCCCTCCCCCAAACAGATGGGTATGTAGACAGCAGGAGAGATTGCTTTATCCTTATCCACTCCGTTCATCTTAATTTGTTCTACAAAATTTGCAGTGACCATCTTTTCTCAATGGCCACATTCCCAGTTACCTAAACTATTCCATGGTTATAGCTTGATTTTTCTCCAGTATCTTGTGATAGAAAAAAACATCAATAATATCCTGAATGCATCTAGAGCTATTGTAGAAAAGAGTTAGAGTGGATTAAAAAAAATCTACATACCCCTGTTAAAATGCCAATTTTTGAGGTGTAAAAAAAATTAGATCAAGATTAAACACTTCAAATTTTTCCCCACCTTTAATATAACACATAAGCTTTCCCTGGAACTGCTACTCAGACCTCTGCAGAAGCTTGCACCATGTCTACCTGATTGTCCAGCAGTCTGATAGCTCCTTGGTTTTGCATAAAGCCCCCTAGTACAGCTTTACTCAATTTTTTGCCATAGAGGAAACTGTGAAATAATGTTCAACTCTCAGGGAACTCCTGCATACAAATTGCAAAAAATGTGAAAATTCTGGAATCATTGGTGCTCTCTGAGCTTAGTTATTTGCTTGCAGATGTTTCATTACCCTACTAAGTAACACAAGCAGTGGTACCGATCATCAGATGTTATCTAATTGGCTAGTGAAATGTCTGCAAGCAAACAACCAAGCTCAGAGAGCACCAAGGTTTCCACAGTTCAACCCTGAGCTACATATATTCTCTTCTATTGGAATATGAAAACGTCACAATACAAATAATTTCTAACCTAGACAGTCCACGTTTTACAATGTAAAACAGATTTACAGATTGGCAGCTGAATTGTGGCATGTAAAATTCCCACCGCTGCAAGTGCTTGCCGACATTGTGTGGCATGCAAAGTTTGTGCAAAGTACAAAACAAAGTTTATTCTTTTTTAAATCACAGTCTCTTGGTATTCCCAGCAACCTCTAGAAAAACCCAGTTAGAAAAGCTGTGAGAGAATCACAATCACAGCTGAGAAGCTCTGCTATAATCTGAGTAGAAGGACCCAAGTAGTTGCAGGCTCCTGTTTTTATTGAGTCGAATGCCCTAGGTCTAATAATGTGCTAGAATGCACAGATGAGGTGCATACTGTTTTGATGGTATCCATAGCATCCATAACTTGCTATATTTAAAGCTTGCTTTATTCCATATTCTAACTTAGGCGTATCCTACCTGCAGCCCATGAGCTGCAACATGGCCCTGCAGAGCTAATAATGTGGCCCCTCAAGATAATAAAAAAATAAAGGAAATGTGTTAATTATATACATTAACTATATTATATATTTTATATGTGACCCAAAACAACTCCTCTTCACTCAATGCAGCCCAGGCAAGCCAAAAAGTTGGACAACCATGCTGTAACACAACCTCAGTTCCATTCTTTTTTCAATCAAGATATATGCAAGCTGCCTGGGGCAAAGGTAGAAGGGAAGAACTGAAGTTATACAGAAGCACTGCAGGTAAGATGCACTGTTGAGGAAGTAGGACTTCATTATACAAAGAGCACAATCCATCCTAAGGAAGGAAGCTGTTTTGACAAGGTCCAAAGTTGCTAAATTCTTCCTTGCAAGAGTTAAAAAATAAATTGCCTTTTATATTGTCAGGATGAATACATATGAAAGTTGTATTCATTTCTGAGTGATGGTTGGAAAGAGATTTCTCGCTTGCTTGCTTGCTTTATTAGATTTATGTAGCCACCCATCTCATGACTGTGACTCTGGGCAGCATACAATAAAAAAAAACACAATAAAAATACATTAAAACAATAAACCATGCATATAATAAGGCCACAGGAGAGTTTTAAAAACTCTTATACAAAGTCATTTTCCAGCTTCCTGTTCTCAAGGGAAGTTCAGTAGGGGTGAGCCCAATCTCATGTCAGGTAAGATGTTTTACAGGGTCAGTGCTACAGCAGAAAAGGCAGAAAAATCTCACTTTTTGGATCCCACCAGATAAACTCCTTAGCAGACAGGACCTATAACTTGCCCTTCCTACCTGGCTGATGGAACAGGTAAACGTAATAGGGAAGAGTCAATGCCTCAGATACTCTGGTCCCATGCCATGTAGTGCTTTAAAAGTCAGAACCAGTATCTTTAATCATCCTGGAAGCAAACTAACAGCCATAGCAGGTTTCATAACATGCCTTTTTGGGGGCACTCGTAACTACACTGTCATATTTTGTACCACATTTTGAAGCTTCCAAATACTTCCAAATGTTCTTCAAGGGCAGCCCCATATAGAGTGCATTACACTAGTCCATTCAGGAGGTGACAGGACACAAGCAACTTTGAGCAGAAATGTCTAGAGAAAATAACAGGCACTTCTCAGTTTCTGATAATAGTTCACAGTGTCAGAAATTTGCTGCAGGGAATAGGAAAGATTCAGGAGGAAGAAAAATGTTTCTGTTTCACATGAAAACTTTTCTTGCAACGGATAAGATCTAGAATAAAATTCTGTTGCTTTGGGAGGAGAAACTCTGCAGCATTTTTCCCCCTAAGGTAGGAATGGTATTAGCTGCCCAAAAATCTGAGTGAAGCTATTTCTTTTCTGTTCATCTGAATTTTTGGGAAGTAGTATGAATCATTTCATTTCCCATACAGGCTACTTACTGGCACTGCTGGTAGACATGTCCTTTTGTCCATTCTAGAACTGTCTGACTGCCTTTGGTTGAAATAGTTGCAAAGGCTATGCATAAGGGATCTTCCAGACTTGCATAATTTCCTGAATATATGAATAGGAAAATAGTCTCCTATTTTTTTTGTAAATAAGCAAAATCCGAGACAGGTAAGAAATATTGTAAAATATTGTGACAATTTCACTTAAAGGAATTGGCTATCAAATGAAGTTTTGTAACTGCTATCACTGTAGATTTGTAAAGTTCCTATGAACACATGCATGTGTGCATGTGCAGGAAAGTTTCTGGAAGAAGAAATCAGTCTTGCCAGAAAGCAATAACAAGATATGATGAGATTAAATTAGGCACACTTGCAATATACCTTTATTGAAATAATATCTTCCCAGTCCTCTCATAGTGTCCCTTCCCCTTCATACCAAAACAACATAAGAGAAGCAGTGAGAACAGAGTCCAGATTGATGTGACCTTTATTATTTTAAGAGCATTTCCAGCACAATTACAGTGTTACAGGACTTCAGTGGACAGTTGAAGTATAGAACAAGATAGATGAACGGGTGGAGAACAAAAGAGGCCCATACAAACAAGTGGAATCACGTAGTAAATGATAGATAAGGATTCAGATGATTCCAAACCTTTATGATTGATTCACCAGGATAATAAATTCTGGAGGAATGATAAAAATGAGAAGGAAATAAACGGTTAATATACAGAAGAGATAGCTATGACAGATGCAACCAACTATGTTGGTTTCCTTGTCTCACAGCAATCAAGAGATAAGGAATAGATCATGCATTTCCTGTGTAGAAGGTTGTCTCATATTCAATTTCTACACTGCCCAGATAGGATTGGGAAAACATCAATCCACCTAGCAACACCAGGTCTGAGTTAGTGTTGACTATACTACCTTGTTTCTCACAAAACACGTCCCACCCCAATAATAAGCCCAACCCTACTTTTTTGGGGGTGGGCCTAATTTTGCCCCTATCCCAAAAATAAGCTGGGGTGGGGGTGGGGGTGGGCACACAGCGGGGGAAACTATTCGGCTGCAGCTACAGTCCACTGGCCCCTTGGGGAAGCATTCGCCAAAAAGCCTCCATTCCGAATGCTGAAGTTTTGGAATGGAGGCTTTTTGGCAGAGGAAAATGGGGAGTGGGGGCTTTCCTATCTGCTGTCCTGCCCTCCGTCCGTGCTAAGCTCCAGATGGATGCGCATGCATCTCCCAGGGCTCCGTTTTGCCTTTAGAGGCCTGTCAGAAGGCATCTGCAGCCAATAACAGAGGTCTGGATTGATCCGGAGTTCTATTATTGGCTGCAGAGAGCTTTCCAGAAAGCCCTCTGCAGCCAATAATAGAGTCTCTGTTAAAGGCTGCAGATGCCTTCCAGCAGGCTTCTGGAGGCCAGGGCGATGTGTGCGAGTGGCG
>JANHFL010007118.1:551246-570171 GCA_032468155.1 Oxyrhabdium leporinum | reverse complement strand
TTTGAACCGCTAGATTGAATCAGCAGAAGTGGCCTGCAGTTCAACACTCTAACCACTGCGCCACCTAGGCTCAATGTTCCATTAAGGAAGTTCCATTAAGGAAGACTTTTTAAAAAATGGGGGAAGAAAAAAAATCCTAACTGCCTTCTCAATCACTATAAAGACTAAATATTCACTGATTAAATCATTAAAAACCAGGAATAAGCCTTTCTTACAAACCAGTTAGAAGAGTGACTATGAGGCTTGCTTTATATCTTAGCTTCTAGAAGGGCTTCAAGTTATCTCCTGTTTTAAGAGAGCTTTACTATAATAAAATTCCATTATAGACAATAAACGGGATGATGAAAAAGTTATTCTGTGACCTCCACACTAGGAGGCCTCAGAAGAAATAGCAGCAAAATAGACATTAGTTCATCTAAACTCATAATTGTAAATTAGCTTTCTTTGCCTGCCTAGCCATCTTTATTATAATTGCCTTTGCTACTTATGTGGTTGGCATGCTTTATCCATTCATTCTTGATTTTCTAAGCTAGTACTGGCTCATGATAGCAAATTGTTACATTTTCTGGAATTTAGTGAATCAGTTGAGATCAGAATAACTACAGCTGGCCCATCAATCAGCTGTTTGGTGGCTAGTGGTATGGCATCATCAACAAAGATTGTCTGGTTAAGATCTATTTAGGTGACATTAGGTTATAAGGAAAGCACATATTTAGCTATGGTATGGCTGTTGAGCAACTTAGCCTTGCCTAGCTGTATTCCTGGTTTGACATCTCCAGCCCAACTGCAACTTGACCAACAGAAGTGCTTTTGAAAGGATTTTTAGCTGCTTCACTCACTAGCAAATTACACATCTAGACACAGGTAGAAAGAAAACAGAACTTGCACTAAAGGCTGGCACATATCCACTCAGACATACTGTTCATGTGAACTTATTGGACAGCTGGGCTGCATTCCTGGACTGGCTTTCTGTCATGCTGAGATCACTAAGTTAGAACCAGTTAAAAGACATGAGAAAATGCATTTGCTATAAAAGCAGTCTCCTAGCAAGTCTGTTTATACTTACTGATTTTCGGTTCCACCTTCCCTTAAGTTAGCTGCATCCGATATACGCACAATATGGGATTCCAAAATTAGTTTAACTGTTGGTTGCAGCCTGCAAATAATGGTTAGAAGGATGAATTTACTTAGAAGAGTGTAATGGACCTAAGAAGAAAAAGACCAGCAGCAAGTTGGTGGACTCAGTTGCTGTGGTGTTGAGTGCACAGCTGGAAGATTTGAAAGACCAAGTTAGGACCAGATTGTCATGGAGAAAAATCTATCCATGTGATCACTAAGAGTTGATAATGATTTGATGGCACATAATCAATCAAAAAAGTAAAACAAAGTGAAGGCTAAAAGCTACTCTTTACTGCCATCTATTGATCATTTAGATTTTTACAGCCCAGATCTTGTAGTCCTACTAATGGCCTCATAAAAAGAATCTGACAACTGAGAAAAACAATAAAACAATCCACATTTACTCAAATCCTACCTTGTAAAATGGATGAAAAGCCCACTCCTGTTTTGTAGAGTTAAAAAAAAAGCATCACCGATGAATAACAGGAAAGGTAATGGGAGAAATGTGATATTAGAGAAAATGAGGCTAAGGAGTTTGCATGTCAAAACACAGAGAACTTTGGAATGGAACAAGCATGATGTAATAAACTATGTTTCCCCAATACTTCCAGCCAGAATGGCTTGTGGCAGGACTACAGAAGAAATTATAGGAATTTTGTCCATCATTACTAGAGAACAGCATTTATGGAAAACCATAAACTACTGCTTCATTTCTTAGACTTCTTTTTGACACCAGAATTGACTTGTGAAGGGCAGGGCATGATAGTAGTAGTGGTAGGTAAACATAAGAAGCTGTCCAGTACCACTGCAAATTTATTGCATATTATAACATTTGCCTTCCCTTGATTTCCTCCCTCTAGTCTGGAATTTGAAGCAGCAACCAAGGATTTGGGAGTAGCTTTCATACAGTGCCTCTGAAATAGCTTAGTCTTGGAGCATTTGGGGAACAAGACAGGAACCAGTTGTCCTCACTGCTTGGAATTGACCCTTGTTTTGTTCCTACTAATCTCAGTTAGGCTGTATACCTTAGGCAAGCTTTTCAAAACTACAGAATAACCTTCATTTTCAGAAGTCTTCCCTCATGCTGGGTGAATTACACTGGAGATGTTAAAAAACCCTGAGCCTGTAATTAGTTGATCTTAGAAGAAAAGAATTCTGTATATTAACACTGGGACATTTCAGCTACTTTGATGAAGAAGGTAATTGCTCTGGGGTATCCAGATAATGAAAAAATCTAAGTGGAAAATGTAATACCTCTTTGTGGGCCAATTTCTACTGGAGACCTTGAATAAGCAGTTAAGTAAAGCTTAATGGGATGGAGATTGACCAAAGAGTAAAGTCTCAAGGAAGTTCATACATTGTGCTAAGCTACACTAGTCTAAGTTTAGTCATTGTAGTCTGTAACCCACATCATGGTTTAATTTGTTGTCGAACCTGGCCATTGTGGCTTATTCAGCAAATCATGAGCTGAGCTGCATGGGAAGCCATAGCTCCCTCCGGCCTTGTTATCGCTTTACCTTTTGCCCTTACTCTTTGGGTTGGGGCAACTGTAGATTTGAGATCCTGAATCTAATTGCTGACTCCAAAAGATGACATGAAAAAACAAAATGTGTGTGTGTGTGTGTGTGTGTGTGCATCTCTGTGTGTGTCTGTGTAAAATAGATGAGCAGGGCTGTAGTGACCTTATTATCTGTTACCTGGGAATGTAATGGCACAGAATGATTCTCTGAATTCATTGCAACTGATATAAGGAGCCTGGCAGACTTAGCCAAGAAACCTAAGTACCAGCTCATTCTCTCGGACTCAGAATCCATCTTTTACCAGAACTAAATATACCTGTCTTCCTTCGTCTCTATATCTCCTTCCTACTTTCCTTGCTGACTGGGTTTCTTAGAGGAGTCTTCATTTGAAAGGTTACCACATTTTAAGGCTGTTCCTTTCTGCAGGACAAAAATGGTCACGGCAAGAATGTAAAATCAGTTTATCTTCCACTTTCTCTCCTGCATTAATGTTCATGTGTGACACAAATAGTACAAAACAGATTCACACACTCCCATTTAAAGATGCAGTTTAATACAGAGCTTGATACATGCAAACCTCTTCATTTGCATTTTAAACTTTATAGCTTGACTGAATTTAAGATTTACTTGATAAAACTAATCTGACAGATTTCAGAGGACGTATTTCCAAATTAGTAAACATGCCATTTCAGCCTCTTACACAGCTTGTCCTAATCAGTCCAGCTACATCATAAGAACAAGAGTTAACTATCAAGATAGTTTTAAGTCCAGAAGACAGCAATATTGTAGAAGAGAGCTGTGTTAATTTACGGTGGAAAAAAGTCAGAAGCCTGGTAGCACCTTTCCTTTTCATTAAAAGGCATAAGCTTTCATGAGCTTATTACCTTTAATAACATATGCTGTGCACAGAAAAGATCTTATCAGATTCCTTCTGATTTAGTTCAACAACATGAAATCCACAAATGCCCAAACATTCTTGAATGACCATCCCAAAATTAAATCATGTTTAAAACCAAAATGTTATCACTGCATGATATTGCTAATCCTAATAAATTGTCACAAGATTTCTGCTGGAGGGCAAAATTAATTTTTGGGTCTCTCACATCAGATAAATTGAGCAATGGTGCTGATTAACTGATAAAGTTGCTGGTCCCTTCTATATAAGAGACCAAACACACCATAAATGTTGTCCCTACAAAGTAGAGCTATTCTTTATTATACCTCTGTAGATATAATTGTGTACGGAATAATGGGCTGAATTCTTATTTCACTCATCTTATAACCTTCCCTCTTAGCCAAGATGAATGTTTTATGTTGACTGGTTCACCTTGTTGCTTCTCATAAATTAAAAAGCATGAGAAATGGGTCAAGTTCTGAAGCCATATTTTATGCTGCTGGAGAAAAGTTAGTCTCCATCTGTTCTCTCTTGTGTTTCCTTCTGGTTCCTCTTTTGCTTCTCCCACTTCTATATAATTTGTAATCTGCTTAGAAGCTTTCTTCATTCATGATTCCATCTTTATCTCTGGAATGTTTGTCCTAAAAGGAAACTTGGTGTTTTTTTAAAAAAAAAACATGTCAGAATATGAAAAATCATATCTAACACAAACAATACAACACATTTCCATCTCATCGTCCTGGGAGTCATAGAAGCAAATCTGCCAAAGTACTGAAAAGCATCAGAAAATCCCTACCAATAGATGCAGAGACAAGTGATTGTTAAATGAACTGCAGGTTGAAGTGTTACTGAAGTGTTGTTCTCTAGTATGTATACCCCCCTCCCCCAATTGTCTGATCAATTTGCTGTTGAGATAATCTGGGTCACAACAAAAAGAGAGTGAAGGGGAAGGGCAGCCTTTCTGGATAGATTTTGTTGGTCGAGGATAGAAATCATCCAAAGTTTCTGATGCAAACCTAACCATTTCTTTCACGTCTCCCTGTTCTATGTATTTTGCTTGTCAAGACCCAAGACAATAGATACTATATATGTGCAAAAATACGTATTATTTCACAGTTCGGATATCTTTTTGCAGTTGAATTCTGGCAGGCTGTCTAAAAGAATCTCAAATGATTTCTCACTAGGACTGAACATAAAATCAGCACCATTTTTGGAGTTGGGTGCAGAGGAAAAATCTATATACAGTGGCAGAATAAAATAGCAAAATGTTTGCAGAACAACTGGTTGCAGAAATCCCTACGCAGAGAGAGTGGGGTGGGGAGGGATCTTGAAGAATTATTTCTGACCAGCCATCTTGTGGCTCCCTCATCTTTTCCTTCACTAGATTCCCATACAATCCTGTGGGAGCCCAGAATGTATTAGCTTCTTGACACAAAGTGTTTGAAGATAGATAATTTGTTGTTGTGGCCTTGAAAGCCCCCTTAAAATTGATTTGAGTGTATATTTTGGTTCTCTCTCCTCCTTTTTCATTCAGCAATATGTGCTTCCAGAATTTTCATGCTTAGTTTAGTGAATCACCTATTTCAGGGATAGGCAGCATTATTGTAAGGGTGCCTTTTGACCCTTTTCCTACCAGATTCACCCCCCAGTCTGACTTTTTAGAATTAAAACACTGAAATAAAAAGCTGGTATTTGGCAATGCAAAGTGGCAATTTTACTCAATTACTGTCTCCTTGTTGTTTATATTGCTTGCTAGCTTTGAACTCCAAGACTGAATTTCCATGCCAATAATTTTCCTTTCTGATTAGCGATCTTCTTTTAAGAGACAGGGAGAGGAAATGCATATTTTCTAAATCTTATTTTCTTTCTAGTTTAGTTTCTCCCCTGAAAACTCCTGCAGAAAACTTCTCATCTTCCTGAAACTGTTTTTTTCATTTTGCCTTGTTACCAAAAGCAACTTGATTCAAATTTTCTCTAGCAACACTCTTCTGAAGGTGTTGCATTGTGTAAATCATATCAATACATGTTACTTTACATTTTCTGTATCTCTTTTCTGCCATCTAGTGATTGTCCAGATGTCTGTGGCCTGGATATGATAGTCCTAATTATGTAATAATTTCCTACATAGTTGATTAACTGGGACAGTTATAGTCTTATTGGGTGACCTTATTAGTTGACCTACCTAAATTAACAGCTTTGTGGATTCCTATTCGAGTGTGCAATATGGCACTGTATAAGTGGCATATCCCCAATGGGAGCAGGTACATTAGTTTTTTTTGAAATAAAACTGATAGAGATTATTAAAGATTTAAAATAGCACACATTAATTTGCATATACAATATGATCTACCCAATGCATTATTCCAAAATCACAATGAAAGCCTTCCTTGCACATGATTCTAATTTGGCAGTTTATGTTGGTCTTATGTAAATTAAGGTTAGACGTAAGGTAAGGTTAAGATAAGAGCCGTGGTGGTGCACTGGTTAGAATGCAGTATTGCAGGCTAATTCTGCTGGCTGCCAGCAATTCAACTGTCACCAGGCTCAAGATTGACTCAGCCTTCCATCCTACTGAGGTTGGTAAACTGAGGACCCAGATTGTTGGGGAAAATATACTGACTTTGTAAACAGCTCAGAGAGAGCTATAAAGCGGTATATAAGTCTAAGTGCTATTGCTATTAGTCCTTGTTCAAATTGATGGAAGGTTAATGAAATATGGAAAAAGAAACCCCACTTTGGGATAGGAGTAGCATAAAGTGATGAGTTGTTTGGCCTGATTCTCTTTTTTAGCCTTTGTTTATAATTAAAATGTGAATATTGTCAATGTTCATAGGAATGGAAGGAGAATGAGAGCTGTCATTGGGCACTTATTGGCAAAGTTAATTTATTGATAAATGAAAGTAATAAGTGAAGAGGCAACTCTTTCTCTTTTCTTTTTATGTTGTTATAAGTCTTAGAACATTAGATTCTATATAAAATATGTATGATTTCTATACATTGATGTTTGTATAATCTGTTTAAAATGATTAGCATTCTATTATTAAATAACTTTATTGAGGAGAGAAAAGAGAAAGAAAAACTTATTCCATCTACGTTAATTAAGATTTAGGATGGCAATATTACATGTGTAAAATTATTTAGCTTTTCCATCCATTGAAAAATAACCATTAAACATCAATTAATTTTATATATTAGAGATTTTGCTCTTAAGCTGATTACTTATCAAGTTTCCTTTGTATTGTTACTTAGTGTGCGTGTGTTTCTGTGTTTCCTATTAATACAAGGAAAAAAATAGATAAACAGAGAAAATTTAACCAGAATTAATTACAAAAAAAGAGAGAAAAAGATAAAAAGGGAAAGGAAATTATAATATCAAAAGAACTATTGGTTTTTTTAAAAAATTCCCCCTCTTTTTTATACATCTGCTGATCTGCAATGTAGAACTTTCAGCTCTTGTAAAACCAGACTGTAAGTGATTGGATTTGCATATGCCTGCTACATAATGTGTTGACATTTGGGAATTTCTTAAATTGAGTTAAATTTCTTAGTTAAACTCTCCTCTCATCAAGAGGCAACTTTCTTTTCAGAGCAGCAGTACCACGTTAGGACATTTTCCTACTACCAGTGCATTAAAATACAATTGACTCATATTTATTTGAATCACTGCCAATCCCTATGCTAGGTCTGTTGCATCTGTTCCAAGTTGCTACTAAATGGAGTTGTCCTGATTGCAGGGACATTATAGGCAAGGTGACTAGTTTTCTTATCTCGTTCCCCTGCGAGCAAGTCACCAGCCAGGTGTTAAACATCTACTAATCCAGGTATTGCAACAGAAAATGGGTATTCCCCCAAGTGCAGCATTGTGCATGACTTTTTGGGTTTTTGTCATCCTGCCACATTCCATTTGGGCATCTCTCAAGTAAAATTGATAAGAAATGAAGGAAGATGTGAAAACAGAGGAGAACCAGCCAAAGAGAGGAGGAAGATAAACCCTGCCATAAAAATGAAGTAAACTTGCTACTGTACTGCAGGAATCTGCAAATTTGACAGTGGTAGAGTAACCACATCTCTTGCAGTACTATGCAGGTATGCGGCTCTGGGAAACAGGAGTGGGGATGGTGGATTTGTGGAAACTGACAAACACAAGACAACTGGAAATAAGCAACAAACACTACTAACATCTTTACTTTTTCTACACTGTAATGAGGAAAATGAAGTTTAACTCTAAAGTTAAAGATACATATCAGGAAAATAATATTAAAATGATACAATGCAAATATACTCACTCTTCTTTCCCCCAAACAATTTTAGAGATCTGCTCTCATCTTCTGGCTGGAAAACCAGAATTCAGGTAAGTAAATGAAAGGAATTCAGGTAAAGTGCCAATAGACAGAGCAAAAGAATGCTGGCTATTAAGCATAAAGCAGGGCACTCCAGGTACTCCCCAAATACATTTCTGATTGCTTCTGACAATGGGACAGTTGACAAAATATTCTAGATTTAATCTGCCTTGTAACTGTGGTGGGGACAGTATTGTATTAAAGAGTATCCTTTATGGCACCCTTCAAGGGGTACAACTAATGACAACTTCAGAGTGTTTCACTCACAGCTTGAGATAAGATGAGCAAAACAGAACAGTGATATTCTCATGACAATATTATGCTGGGGGCAATATTGAACTCTAGAGCTTAGAAGAAATGCAACACACCACAAGGATGGTGTGTGGCTTCGTTACATTCACAGTTCCAACAAAAATGAATTCCAGCTTCATGGTCTCTCCTCATGCATACATATAACTTAAGTAGATGTTTACAATTGCAATTAAATTAGTAAAAGTAGATTTTATGCTGTGCTGTAACATCATTATACTATTACCAAAGTCATATTGCCCATCATTTCCTTCTCTTTTTTTCTTGAATATTCATGCCTCAGAGCAAGATTGCTTTTGCTCAGCAGCGAGAGCAGTAGATTCAAGATGGGAAATGTTGCATTATTTCTAATTCACCCTCTATTTCTGTTTCTAGTAAATGCATGAATAAACCACTGGATTATTATTTATATAGATCTCATCAACTGCACGATGTTTCTTCTCTCTGATTCTCCTATGAAATGCATGCCCTGATCTCATTTTCAAACACAGGTTTCTCTGGGCATTTCTTAGTCTGCAGTCATACAAAATTAAGGTTCCCCATGATCTGCAATGGTGCTCTAGAAATCATACCATTATTGAATAACTTGTAGAGAAGAGGAGGAAGACAGGTGAGGTGAAAACGTGGCTCAATTGCAGAGCTACCTACCCCCACCCTATTACCACCCAATCTGTCTCGTAGAAATAACCACAATAGTTTACTTTAAGACAGTATTGTCCGTTTTTATTCAGCACTGCTTACGTTGCTTGTCAGCTGCCTTGGGAGACTGTGGTTCTGAAAATCAAAAGATCAATAAACAAATAAGTAAACCAAGAAAACGAAACACTTCAAGGGTGATGTGAGGATTCAGAATGTGGCACATAAAACTGAAACTCGGTGGAAAACTCATTTCAGCTGTAATTTGTCCTCATGGGCTTTCTTTTAAAGGAAAGGTATTTTTTGACCCAGGCACGTTTGTCATGCCTTATATTCTGTTTCAAAAGGTTGCTTTCAGTTGCACTTCCTCAAATGGCCAAGGGTGGAGAGAACGAAGAAAAAGCATATTTCCGGACAGTTAGAATTAAACTACTAGGCAGAGATTGCTGAAGCCTTGCAGTGTAGTTACAGTGCATTAACCAAGGTAGAGAATTTGGGTGGAACACACCTCCTTCTCTTGCCCACCTCCACCTCACAGGTTGCTGCTGTGCTGCTTGAACTGCAGAGGAAATACTTTTAATTTATTGGCTCTTTTGGGGTCTTGCAAGACAAAGGCCTCGAAGAATGTCTCATCCAAGGCAGCTACGAGATGAGAGGTGAGTCATTTCGATACTTTCTCCAAAGGGCTTCTTAATGTGTCTTTGCCTCAGGCTCAATACCTTTTCAAAGTTGGCGTAAGTTGTTCAGATTTTTAAAAATATGTATTGAAGCTTCAATTGCGGTAAGAGAGGAACGTCTGTGTATTGGTGTTCTCTTTGTTCTGATTGTACCCTATTGCTGCTGCTGCTTCTTTTTTTCTTTTTCAAATGCACATACACCAGGCCAGACCAGGATGTTTTCCTGCCTGAGATAGAGTTGCAAATAGAAAGTCTCCTGTAAAGTACCTTTGCAACCTGTAACAGGAAATCCCCACAGCCCCACCTCCTTGCTATTAAAAGGATAAAAATAATACATTAATAACTTATTGTTGCTACCTTTGGCTGCTTTCTTACCTCCTTAAAAGATACAACTTATCATGTAGAAATGCACCCCCCCCAACACCTCCCCCCCCCCCCCAAGAAAAATATTAGCAGGAAGTTGTAAGCAGTCATCCCAAGCTAGTATCTTCCTGATGTGCTAGGTTCCTTTTCCCATAATTCTCAACCAGAGTGGCAGAAGGGCAATATAACCGAAGGGCACCTATGTTTCAAGATTGGCGAATTACATGGGTTTTAATGAAAAATACGCATTTAGAAATGTATGATCATCAACATAGGTCATCACCTACTGCAATAATCGCTTTAATGTATATTTTAGTGACTTTGACCAGCTTCCAGATGATGTACCTGTTTCTGCAAATATTGCAGATATTGAAGAGAAGAGAGGTTTCTCCAGTTATTATGTAAGAAAATATTTTTCTTCTGTATGTTGATCTATGCTATACCAGGGATGGGGAGAGTGAAAGTAGAGAAAACCCACTATTTCATAAAAGGGCTCATAAGGTGAAATGACTAATTTCATTGGATTTGTTTCACTGGTTTCGCTGGTTTCAACATCAGTTACTGATGTTTATCACATCATGTATATTGGAAACTTTGGAGATCCCAAAGGTGCTTTTTCAAAAGGCAACCGGAGTTTCTTTGTTTTTGCTTGAAGATGTTTCATTTCTCCTTCAGTGGACTTCTTCAGAACTTCTTCAAAACTTTTGAAAAAGCACCTTTGGGATAACCAGGACCTGGCTGATTGGGAATCTCCATAGAAACTGTAGAGATTTAGAAAACTCTCTTAAAACTGCAGTTGGAGGTAATTTGAAAACAAGATTCACTATGGCTTAAACAAGCTCATAAGTTTCTTCCTCCCCATTGAGATTTAAAAATGTGTTCCTTCATTATCAGAATTTTAGCCTGAACAGTCTGTGATCAATGTTTGTTAAATAAGATTCAGGAAAAAATGCCCCATTTAAACTATGGTTAAGATTGTTCACTTAAACCAGTCTTCTTCAGTGCTATGTTCCAGATACACTGGATTTCACTTCATTAACTTTCAGCCAACATGTCCAGAGAACACATCTGAAGGGTGCTAAATTAGGGAAGATTTTTCTTAACATTAATCATAGTTTATTAAAAATGGAAGCAAAAGCTCTCGGTAGATTCCTATGTTATACTCAACAAAGTTGACCCTTACTACCAAGGCAACCCATTGGGAATAAAAAGAAAAACATCCCCTGATAATCTTGCTTTGCTTCTTCTATCCCGGCCTGCAAATTATTTACTGGGAAGCAGGAGACATGGTTAACGTCCAGATTCTCCACCATAGGTGAAACGATGGATCACTTATGCAGATAAATATTTTTAAAAATATCTAAAGTGGAGGCATATAGCTTTGACTGAACCCTGATAAGGTTGAGTGGCTATGGATGTATGAAGCTTTGGGACCCAGGACTTTAATGCCTTTAGTTCTGTCTGGGGTTGCACTGCCCCGACATCCTGTGGCAGTTGTTGCTAGGAAAGCCTTTGCACAACTTCATATTGTGCACGAGTTGTGCCTTTTCCTGGACTGTGAGTCCCTGTGTTCAGACATTCATGCCTTGGTCAGCTTGTGTTTGGACTATTGCAATGTGCTTTACATGGGGCTGCCCTTGAAGAGTATTCAGAAGCTATGGCTGGTGCAAAATGCAGCTGTATGGACAGTTCCTTAGGGTGGCCCATGTAACACCACTAATGTGTGAGCTTTGCTGTTTTGCTGGTCTGCTTCCGGGTTCAATTCAAGGTGCTAGTTATGACCTTTAAAGCCTTTTATGGTATGGGTCTAGGCTACTTGAGGAACCATCTCACCCCAATGGAATTGGCCCACTCCACTCATTGTGGTGGAAGGGGTATGCTGCAGACTGTATCAGTCAAGAAATTCCAGCTGTGGTGGTGGTGGGGACTCCAAGAGAAGAACCTTTTCTGCCAAGGCCCCTGCCCTCTGGATTATCATGCTCCTTGAGGTGAGATCTGCTCCCATTCTCTTGGCCTTCTGTAAGAGCCTAGAAAATCTGACTCTGCTGACTGGCCGAGGTCCCCAATGTGGATGTCTCATGTTGGAGGTAGTTAGTGGACTAGGAAGACTATCTCACCTCCACTCCTTAGTATTCTGATATTTTAATTTATTTAATCTTTCTTTGTTTAGTATTTACTGTTTTAATGTTTCGTACCTTTGTTTTTTTGTTTTTTTTTCTGTAAAGTTTTTTTTTTTAAGCATACATATCATTGCATGGACAGTGTGGTGACTGAGTATCATTAATTCCAATATAAGAAAAAAATATTAATACAAATGGAAATTACTACATTTATCAAATTTACATAGTCTAATTTTATTATACATATCTGTATCAACACTTAATCCTTCATTTTTTTCATTTATTCAATATTCATTACTTCAGCTTAATGATAATAATGTTATTTTGGAACATATCTAATAATATCCTTTTTCAAAATCTGATCTTAATCTCTAATCTTCACTGATAGTATTATATAAAAATACGTATAACAATATTCCCCCCATTTCTAATTTTTAAATCTCTTCTAGTCTTTAGTACTACCAATCGTTTTTTCATTTATTCAATACATTACATTACATCATTCTAATAGTAATATCATTATTTTAAGCATACCTAGTAACATTCTTTTTCAAAATCTAATCTTAACCCATAATCTTCATTTTAATAGTATTGTGTAAAGATATATATATATAAGAATAGTCTCCTTATTTCTACTTTTTTTAGTCTATTATAATTTTTAGTACAGCCAATCTTGTTTTTAAAGAAAAAACTTTGTTATTCATCATCTCTCACCCTCTTGGAAATTTCCCTTCTTCTCTTTTTAACTTGCCTTATTCAGATTAGACAAGAGTCACCTGTGACATAATAGTTGCAGACATAACCTTAGTTTGTTGGCTAGCAGATTCTATGAAAAAATAATTAGCAAAATGGATATATCAATCCATCTCTGAAAGAATTCAAGGTCAAATCTTCATTGGCTATAAGATGTCTCTTGCATGCTATGGTAACGTTTATCTACTGAACATGAACTAAAATTTAACAGCGTAATATGCTTATATTTGTAAACTTATTAGTGTTATTTAGATTTCTTGGAAAATGAGATGTCAAGCAGTCATCTTTGGTTTTCAAAAAGCATTCTGTCGCCATCCACACAGTTTAGCTAATTCTACCAATATAAGATTATTTCCACTTCGTCAGACTTTTGTCAAACAAGCCTATCATTTGTGAGAGATTAGATTTAAAGTCTAAATGTAGCAGCTATTTTTAACTAAAGTTCTAAAAGTACAGCATTCCTATTTTGTACAGGTTAACAATATCTGATGAACTACTAACACCTTTTACTGTATTCTATTACCAATTGCATATAGTCCCACTAAAGAATCTCTGCATGGATTGTAGCATACTTCCATTGTCTTGTACAACTTTTTGACAGCCTCCCTTCTAAAAAGCAGATTTAATATCCTTGAATAGGGGAGACTCTGCTTCGATTTATGAAAAGAAACAGCTTCACAGGTAATTTTCTGATGTCCCTTCTACACCGGGTGATGAGTTGATCTAATAAGTCTTGTCCTCATGTTGCCCTGCTAGCTCAAGGGATAATACATTTCCTAATATTTTTAAGGGTAGCTATCAAATTGTCACTAGTATACAAGAGTATTTTAACTCTTATAGACTCTAGTCTGGTTTTAAATCTCCTCTGAGATTTCTTCTGTTGTTATTCTTCATTATTGGACAGTAGGTAAAGATTGGCACCTTTCCAATGTTATGCTTTGCTTTACCTCTCCTTTTTCCTCCAGACCCTTCCATCTCTGTGAAGAAAATCCTTTATTTTATTTGGCTCTTTTTTGTTTTCTGCTGTTGTGCTTTCAAAATATTCCCATCTCCTCTATTCTCCTCCCATCTCCTCCCCTACTTGTTTCAAGATTACAGCTTTCATAAGCTGTATAAGCAATTCTGCCATGTTGACTCTGTTGACAAAGCTCAAATAGAAAGATGCCTTCAATTTTCTTAGCAGCCTCCTCCATCACAGGAAGGGGGTGGAGAAGGTGGTTGCACTCCAGAAAACTTTGAAAGAAGAAAATTATTTGGATCCTTTCCAGTCAGGATTCTGACCTGAGTATGAGATAGAGATGGCATTGGTCAACTTTTGGATGACCTCTGATCTGGGCAGGATGGGGGTAGTGTATCCATCCTTGCTTCTTGATCTCTCAGTAGCTTTCAATACTATCCACCATGGTATCCTTCTAAATCAGCTCAGAGGGTTGGGGTGATCATGGTGGCACAGTGTTATGGAATTCATCTTTCTTCTTGATTGTATGCACTTCTGTTTGTCATGATCACGAGGCTGAAGAGAGTAGTACAGCTACATCTGGTCATTGTCACCCATTTAGCACTGCCTTGGGAGCACGTGTAGAAATGCTAGAGACACAGCATGTGGATTGTGTGTATATGTTTACTTCTGTCATGTTCTAATTATAAGCTAAATAAATAAATAAACCTTCTTTCAGGGTCAGTTCCAGTTGGTGAAATTTGGGGAGGAAAGGTCTGATGTTTGGCTCCTATTATGTGGGATGCCACAGGGCTTGGTGCTTTCTCTTCATCTTTTCAACATCTCTGAGGCTGCTGGGTGAGCTTATCCATTGCCATGGTATTACCAGTATGTAACACCTCTGCTTTACAAGCTGCATTGGTTATTTCCAGATCCAATTCAAGGTGCTGTTTTTAATTTTTAAAGCCCTTCGTGGCATGGGACTGGGCTATCTAAAGAATCATCTCTTCTCAGTTACAGCAGCCTGCTCCATTAGGTCTTGCAGAGAAGGCTTGCTATGGATATCATCGATGAGGGCCCTACCTCTGGTGGATCCCAGGAGAGGTGTTTTCTCTGCTATGGTGCTTAACCTATGAACATCCTTCCCCCTGAAATTAGATTGGCCCTCCTGATTTTTCGAAAAGCCCTCAAGAAAAGCCCTGGTTATGCTGCTAGACCTCTGAGCTCCCAGGGAACTGGAGATTTGGCTCAGTATTTCTGCTGGTCATTGATTGACTGACTGACTGACTGACTGACTGACCAAACAAACAAATAAACACACAAACAAACAGTTCTGTGGGTTTTTTCTTTGGATTTTTATCTATTTATACCCATAGTTTTACTTATTAAATTAAACTATGTCTTATTATATCATAATAAATCAAACAATTGTTTCCATCTAACAAAGCAGCTGCACCATAGGGAAGAGGTAGACTAACTTACAATGGGAGTGAGCAGTTTGCACTGCTGTAGCTGAGGATCTTTGACAACTGTACCACCTTGAAGAGTTTGAATATAATGCTTACGGTCCTCATGTTTGGCTGCTGTGTATATCAGAATGCTTTGTTTAGAACAGCCATCAGGAGTAGCTTATATGAAATCTGTTTTCAAGGAGCTGTAATGTTATTGACTGGACTATATATTTAGAACTTTCTGATTCTAGGAGAAATCAGTCAATGAGAAAGATGACGTTTGAACTGGTGGAACTGATTTCCTTCCACTGCATAAAGATTGGATCAGAGGGCTCAGAGGTCACTATTCCATCTAATATACGGTACAGGTTTAAGGTAACAGTCATGGATATGGTACAATAGATATGATAGATATATGCAAAGAATTTTGCTGTCTGTTTAATTATTCTTTGTTTACACTAATTACTTTTAAATGTATATTTAGACCTCCCTTTGCCTTTCCAGGATGTAAGCTGACATTGCTTTTTAAATACAATTACCCTTTCCTTGGACTTCTAAGGATAAGAAAAATCTTAAATCAATGTCTAATGTACTGGTAAAGACTGCATCGGGGGAGGGGGGCATTCAAGCATACCCTTAGATCTAGAACTTGATTGGGTGATTTGGGACTTGTCACTCCAACTAACTTGTAGGGTTGTTGTTCTGAGGATAAAGTTAAGGGAGATATCCATGTAAGCTGTTTTGATATCTTGGCTGACAAAGGCATATGAATTTGACAAATATGACAAAGCTATTGAGTAACTATTAAAGAAATCTAGAGAGCCAAACAATAAAGGACTTCCAGTGAATTAATAAATGCCAGATCTTTATTTTATTGGAAAAATCTGGACATCTATAGTGTGCTAAGAAAATGCATATAAGCTTGTCATTTTTATCCCTAAGCCAAACATGCTTGCTTGAGCTCACTAGGAATAAAGTCCTTCAATTTATCATTGTCATCACTGTGTAGCAATAATTGGAAGAAGCTTTATGACTGCAGACTATTTCTGCTTTTAAAATCCTTCTTGGGATTTTTTTCAATGTTTTAACCTGAGTCTTACATTTCCCTTAAAATTCTTGATGTCTTTTATGAGACTGAATTATAATATTTCAAAATATACCCATTTTTAAGACTGGATTACAAATTGAAGATAACATGGATTCGATAAGGATACAAACCTTTTACTAAATTCATATTCTTGGAATATGATACTTACTTCCATCATTTTGAAGAAAAAAAATAGAAAAGATGATTACAGGAAATATAGAGTTATTATGAAGCCTTTCATGAAGGGAATTTCAGACTTTCTAGTACAGTAATCACCTAAAATAATGAAAATGTTTTGTGACTCTTCCAATGAGTAATGCTGTTGCTGCTGACATCAACAGCAGCAATAATAATAGTGTCGGCACTTACTGGAACAGTTGTGTGTGTTCTTTTGCACTGTACTTTCTAAAATCAAGATGCCAATTCCCATCACTCCAGTCAGGTGGCCTGCGATGATGGGATTGAATTTTTGGCATCTGGAGGCAAGCCAGTGGGAGGAAAGCTCCTGCTGAAACCTTTTTTGTGGAACATCAACCATCCTCTGATGGCATGGCAGTTGGTGAGACTTCCTACAAAAAGGAGCATATTTCACTTGCCTGCATGCTAATGAATGGAGATGCCTCCAACACTCTGTCTATTCTATTAGATGCAATTATCTTCTGCTAAAAATGCCACCATGGCTGTGGTGACCCTTCTAGAATGGAACAGATTTTAGAATGGCCTTTCTAATCTCTAATCTCTGTGGTAATGGTTGGAGCCTCTCATAGGGGAAAGTAAAAAAGATTTCCAGAAACAGGGTTTGGGTGTCCTTTGCCATTGGAGGAAAACTAGGAGCCTCAAAGTGCCCGAAGAACCTTGCAATCTGTCCACAGTTCTAACTACACATGGCCAGCTGGATAACTATAAGAAACTTCCTAGCAGAGAGTGAGTACAATAACACTCTCCTATTTATTTTCCATAAGCAGTTTGTGATCATTGCCATGCTTTGACTTTATGGCGATGAGGGATAGGAAGATAGTAAATAAAAGCTACCATGAGTTATTGTGCTTGCATATTTGATGTCAGTATGATAGAGCCTGATTTCTCATATTGTCTAAGATAATTTGATAAGGTAATTGACATTATGCTGTACAATACTTGCAATCTGCTGGTATCTCTATTCTCTTTTTCGTGAACTGGAAGTATAGATAATGCCTGGGTTACGAGTATTCCCTTAGCAAATGCTTGAAGTTACACAATAAGCGCCCCTTAGCATTTACGCACAACTCCTGAAATTACAAATGTTGTAGCACCACAGCAGTTTTTGCTCTTATGATTGACAGCAAAGGCTCTGCAACATTCATCCCATCTATCCCCCCTGTCAAGCCATTCGGCAGTGAAAAATGTGGACCGGAAGTGTGTGTGAACAGCTTGAAGAAGCTTTGGTGATGTAAAAGGTGCGGAATGCTGCACGTGGTCCTCCAGGCCTTTCCTGCCTCCAGAGCCTTCATCAAGCTGGTTGACGGCAAATATATTGACCAGAAGTGTGCGCAAACAGGTTGAAGACTTTGCCCATGAAAAGGAGGCACAGAAGGCTGTGCACGGCCCTTCAGGACTCCTTTCCCTCCTCCAGAACCCTTGTCAAACCATTTAGCAGCGAAAAATGTAGATCAGAAGTGCACATGAATGGCTTGAAAAGGGCTCTGGAGATGAGAAAGGAATCCCAGAGGGCCATGCTTTGTACTTGAAGCCTTCTTCAAGCTATACGCGTGCACTTCCAGTCCACATTTTTCACCGCTGAACGGCTTGATGAGGGTCCTGTAGGTGGGAAAGGAGGCCTGGAGGGCCACATGCGGCCTTCCATGCTTCCTTTTCATCACCGAAGCCTTCTTCAAGCCATTTGCTGACGAGAAAGGAGGAAGCAAGCAAAGAAACAGGCTGGAGTGGAGACAGATCTTCATAAAGTATATCACCAGATGTGCAGGAAGCAATTGTGGGGATCCCAAGGGAGGGAAAATGAGTTATCTTTGGTTGGGGGAGGCCTTGGATGGTCTAAAGTAGGTGGCCTGTAGGTGGCCTAAACTAGGCCCCCCATGGCCTTCCCCACCCCGAGATAACTCATGTTCACTTAATGAGCTGAGTGTTTGATTAGCGAATGCGTGGGTGAAAGGAAGGAGTGATCACGTTCATTGTATGAGATTCACTCCTATGAATCCTCGGGTTATATTTTTACTACCGGTTCTGTGGGTGTGGCTTGGTGGGCGTGGCTAGGTGGCCATGTGACTGGGTGGGCGTGATCAGTGGTGGGATTCAAATAATTCAACCATTTCTCTGCCCTAATGACTGGCTGGGTGGTCATGTGACTGGGTGGGCGTGGCCAGAGTGGGCGTGACACGGGACTCATGTGATGCTAAGGCAGGAGTTCCCTGAGACCCTCCCTTTCTCCATTATACAGGTAATCCTCCAATTACAAATATAATAGAGCCTGCCAATGACATTTGTAACCTGGGGATTCGTTTGATTGAATCATGTTAAATGAATGTGATCACTCCCTGCTTCCCCCAATGCATTTGTTAATCGAATTTGCAGGTCTTTAAATGCACATGAGGTATCTCAGACTGGGGAACAGCCTGTGGGGCCTAGTGCTGGAGCAGACCATCCAAGCCCCCCCCAATCCACTGAGATACTTCATGCTCCCCTGGGGTCCCCACAATTGCTTCCCCCACCCCAATCTGCCCC
>JANHFL010007118.1:534242-544531 GCA_032468155.1 Oxyrhabdium leporinum | reverse complement strand
CTCCCTCTCTCTTTTTCTTCTTTCTGAAACAGTTGAGTGCATATTTCTGCCTTTCTTATGCAACTGAAATCTATTGTATAGAAGGTTAGAATCTCATTCATAAAATTACTTTTGCTAAAACTGTAATTTACTGTTCATTTTTTTTTCAGAGCCATGAAATCTATCAATCAGTGTTATGGTATAATATGGTATAATTCTACAGTAGGGAAATATTAGCAGAAGCCTGTAAGAGGGCAAAGTTGCTACACATAGTGATATATAATTGGTATAATGCAGTTACAGGTTTTCTAATACAAGACTTTTGCACAAATATTTTCAAGGTCTTTAAACTATTGTGATGCAATGCTTACTTTCTGTGAATATAGATTATACCCAATTTTTGTAATTTGGTAATCTGATCTCCTACAATTGGATTCTTTCCCATAGGCATTGTTTGATTTTACTGCCTCCAATAAACTGGAATTGAGCTTCAAGAAAGGAGACTTAATCTATTTACTCAGCAGGATCAATAAAGATTGGTTTGAGGTAAATATTGTGGGGTCCTCATGTGGCCATAACTTACTGATCGGAATTGATTGGAATCGCAGTATCTCCTAGTGTGGCCAGTGTGGAATTTAAGCATGATAGACATTAAAGATTTGCAACAACTCAGGTTCAGTCAGGGATTCTTTAATCCTTCTCATCATTGCATGGAGCCACGGTGGCGCAGTGGTTAGAGTGCAATACTGCAGGCTACTTCTGCTAAGTGCCTGAAATTTGGCAGTTCAAATCTCACCAGGCTCAACATTGACCCAGCCTTCCATCTTTCTGAGGTGGGTAAAATGAGGACCCAAATTGTTGGGGGCAATATGCTGACTCTGTAAAACCACTTAGAGAGGGCTGTAAAGCACTGTAAAGCTTTATATAAGTCTAAGTGCTATTGCTATTGCTATGGTAAATGGAACATCATGGATTATCTTCCATGGGGAGTAAGAGTATAGAAGTTTATGTGGAGGACAATGAAAGCATTAAGAAGGCGCATCCTGGCACCATTTCTTCACAGGAACCTCTCCCTCCCAAAAGCACTCTGAGATGCTGTTCATTCTGTTCATTCTTTTAATGGCTCGCTGACCCATATCAATGTTTTTTCATCTTAATTGGGAAGGCTATTCTGGCCATATCCATGGGCAATAACACTCTCCTCTTCTGCTCCCATACAGAGAGAGTCATTATTTAAAAAACCTGCCCTGTTTTATTGCAGGGAACTCTTCGAGATGCTACTGGAATTTTTCCATGTGACTTTGTGTCAGTCATTAAAGATCTCCCTCAGGAAGAGGATCCAATCAACTGGCTACGCTGCTATTACCATGATGACAATGTTAGCTCTATCAGGTAGTGCGACAAAGCAACTTTCTGGGCATTGTACTTTACGTAGCTGTCAGTGCTTTGAGGTTCAACATGGGTCCCACTCTAAGAATTGTTCTCCTATTCCCACTAAGAGCAGGAGATTGCAGAATAATATTTTTGTCTTACATTTATTTATGTATCACTGTGGGCCAGCATTACATCTTACAGACTGCAAGATGACAGGTCTCTGATTTATAGTGGCTGTGTCGTGAACAAAATTCAAATCTTCCCTCCACTAAAATCAGTGATTTCTTTAGGGTAATCTCTTAACTTTTCCCATTGCTGTATCTAGACTGACAATACTATTCTGTCTTGCAGAATAGTTCTGAAGCGATGTATGTGATATAATTTGAACATTTGAAATTATTAATGATAGTTAATTAATATTATCACTGAAACCTCTCTATTTATGTTAGATTGGTTATACTTCATGGGCCTTGGAAGCTGTTTGGTGTAGAGATACATTTTAACCCTCCTGTGTTGGTAAAGGACATACTACATACATGTTACAAGCAAATAAGTATGCCTAAAAATAAAGGAAAGATTGTTTTTGTGAGGCGGAATACACACACACATTTTCACCTTATCATTTTTGCACTCCAAATAGCCTTAACCAGTGGCCTAATCATTCATGTGAATGAATTTCACATTCCAAAATGGGAAAACTCTTTGAAGGCAATAAAATATGGAAGAAAGGTTAATTTGTTATGCCTTCTGTGGTACTGATTTCATATCCCCATTCTTAATGCTCCTTCTTTTTTATAGTCATTTTATTAAATATTGCAGTTAAACAGCTAAAAACTAATGCAAACTACAAAAGTAAAAGAATATAAATAAAAGTAGAAACTTCAGAAAAAATAGAAATAAAAATTGAAAGGAAAGAAAAAAATATAATAAAGAAAAAGAAAAGAAATATATAAAAAAATAACTTCATCACATCAAATATAAACAATGTTGGTAACTCATGAATGAAAGCAAATATATGTGTCCCAAAGTTCAGGACTTGTTCTGGAGCCCATCCTCAGCCCTGAGGATGGACTTTAGCATGAGTCTGAAAGCTTTGAAAACTAAACCGCTGTTCCCGGTGATGGACCCAGATTGAATCCTGCAATATTGGTAACTTATCACTTTATCTTAAAATATAACAAATGATTTCTTCCTATATCCAATGTCTTATGTATAAACAAATCCTTAAAGCCTCACTGTTCGGTCCTGATCACCAAAAGTCCATTAAGGGTTACCAGAAATAGCAATATTCTATTTAACCTTGATCAAATAAATCAACTTTATATTCTTTCTTTTTTCTTTTAACAATCTTGGTCTTTATTCCTTCAAATAATATCTTAAAATTTGATTTATTTTCATTATTTCTTTATCCTTTTTCACAAAATTCTTCAAAGCTTTAAAAAGGCTTTTTTGTAAATTGAATATAGTAAAGTTATCTAGGTGATTCTTTTGATTTGTTGTTTGTATATCCTTAAGACACGGATGTCAAACTTGTGGCGTCACGTTGCCCTTACGTGACATTTCGCACCCTTTTCCCTTCACGGAGCTGGGGTGAGCGTGGCCTGCACATAATCCATCCGACCTGTGGGCCACCAGTTTGACACCCCTGCCTTAAGACATCAGATGTTTTCAGTTCTATGTCTGGAAAAAGATGGCTATTCTGTAAACTTCCAGAACTCTATACCCATGGGAGACCACTGTCTTGTGGCCTTCTCACAACAGTAACTGCAGGGAACACTTATGAGAGATCTCAAGTCTTCTCCTTGTATAGAGAGGAATTACAAAGAGCTGGTTTATTTGCTGGTTCTTCATTCTGCCATGATTCATTGGTTGCACTTTTAGCAGAGCTGTCTTCAGTTCATTATTTCTTACTGAAAAATCCCCTATTCTTAATCCTCCTTCCTGAAAAAATATTCCTTAAAAAAAAAAGATAAACCCCTGATTTGTAGTTTTGGGACTACTTTATTAGTTGAGAAGTATCGCGGTGATAGGATTTTAGAGCAAAGGGCAGTGAATATGGACAAATGTGTGGATGTTAACTTCTAGAATTCTCATAACAGGGCATGTTGGCTGGGAAATTTGGGGAGTCACTATCCACACTTCTAGAAGGTACCCTAGTTGGGGAAGACTAGTCCCTTATTCTTCTCTTTTTAAAACTCTTGATACATAGCCAAGAACTTCCTGTTTTAAATGCATACCGGTGAAATCATTTCACAATTGCACTCCTGGAAACACTGAGTTACCTACTGTAGAACTGAAAGAAAAAAAATGTGGTTGCTATTAAGTACTATCAGATTAGAGGTATGATGCTGTGCTGATTGTTACTCCTATTTTAATTGTCTCCAAATACAGCTGTGTAAATGTGCATGTTAATTCTTCCTTAGCGGGCAAGAGTACTATGTATATATATTTCATTTTTTTTTTACTTTTTTGTACTTATATTCTAAATATGTCATGTTTTTTTACCCTCAAATTTCCTCTATGACGTTTCTGCAAAAAAATATTCCCTTTCCCCTGCATTAGGGATATATCCGTGGAAGAGGACTTGAGCAGCATCCCATTGTTCCAAGACCTAATGGAGTTAATCAGGTAAAGATATAAGCTGATCAACTTGCAGTCTGGATATCTCCAAATATTTACATTCATATATGTTGAATTTATATGCTGCTCATCTCACCGTCCAAAACAACTCCAAAATTAACCAAGGTTTTTACATAAGCATACCCGTGCCTTATAGACCAGTGGTCCCCAGCCTTTTGGCTTAGCAGCCCAACTCCTTTTGCACAAGCAGTGGGCCTGTTTTCACCTAGTTCTATTGAATAAGAGAAGGATTAAAAATGATTCCTGTTTGGGCTGATTCTTTGATTGAACAGCAGACTTTTATCTCTAATGTATTTCTCAGCTCTGGTACTTAGATCTGAGCTTATTCCTCACATCTACCTTAAAGCAGTCAAGTATGTTGGCAATTACCAATTTTGCCTCAAGACTATTGCCACCCTCCTAGTCTTAATGTTAAACAAATAATAAAACACGTTCAAGGATTAGGGCTTTATGAAACAAATATTTTCCCTCGCTTTTTTTTTAAACAAAAGGGTCCCTCCCCCATTCTTTATTTAGAACATTTATATGGTCACATAAGTGAACCAAAGTGACTTTGCACAGCCTCCAGAAAAGTCAACAGAACCTAACGAAAGCAATACAAAGCCACAATATGTTAACTGATAAACAACAATAGTAGAATAGAATGGTGATCCAAAAGAGGTGGCAACATCATTCCAATCTGGGCTGTAATCAACACAACTTTCTAACCCGGTGAAGGAGCCAGGTCTTTCTAAAAGACAGCAAGATCAGACAGAAGCACATTCCATAAGATAGCGGCTGCGATTGAGAAGGTTCACCTCCTGGGTCACCTCCTTAGTTCATTAACTAAGATGGCATGGCTTCAGAGAAGGTTCCTGAAGTGTGTCTTCTCTATATGAGCAGGTAGAGTAAGCAGATAGCCCAGGGAGAAGGCAGTCTCATAAGTACTGTTAGCTGATCCTATGCCATATTGGAGTTTAAGGATGATAACCAGCACTTTGAATTGCACCCAGAAGCAAACCAGTGTAGCTTGTGGCATAATGGTATGAAGCACTATGTGAAGCATCTGCAACTTCTGGTACCACTGCATTCTGGGCCAACTGTAGCTGCCAGATGCTCTTCAAGAGCAACTCCACATAGAGTTCATTGCCATAATCCAACTGGGAGCTGAGTAAGGCATAGATCCAGGAAGGGGCACAATTGGCACAGAGGCTAAAGTTGTGCAAAAGTCCCTCTGGACACAGCTGCCACATGCTTTTCAGGCAGGGTTTGTGAGTGCAGTAGAACTCACAAGTTGTGCATTTAGGCTGAGCAGAGCAATACTATCCTGCTGAGAATCAAGGATGAAACACTAATTCTGGGACCCAAAGGGTCCAACATTCAGAGTCACTAAGACTTGGTATGGCTGATCTGAAAACTTATTCTTCCTCACCCAGGTCTCCACAATCTCCAGCCTCCTGACAGTTTCGCCAGGATGACTGGAGCAGAGATGTACAATAGAGTATCATTAGCATATTGATAATACTGCACCCAATGACAATATATGACTTCTCCTGGCAGCTTCGAGATGTTGAAAAAAAGGGAGACAAGGTGGAGCACTAAGACACCCTGCAAAGTAGAGATCTCCAGCTAGACCAGGGATGTCAAATTTGTGTCATCACGGTGGCATCATGTGACCTATCATGATTTTTTAACACTTCACTAAACTGGCCATGGGTGTGGTGGGCCATGAATTTGACAGCCTGAGCTAGACTATTTCACCCACTAACACCGATTGGAATTAGTCATGGAGGAAGGAGAAGAACCATTGCAAAATAGTGTTTCCCATTTCCAACATCCTAAGCCAGAAATTATTATGGCTAATGGTACTGAAGGGTGCTCAGAGACCAAGGAAGGCCAAGATGGATGCACTATTTATTTATTTATTTTATTTATTTTTACATTTATATACTATCTTATTCCGAGCTCTTCAAAGGTCATCCACCAGTGTGACCAAATCCAGTACTGACTAAAAGAGATCTAGATAATCCACTTCCTCTAGAATCTTCTGCAGCTGTAGGATGACACCTTCTAACCACCTTCCCTAAAAAGGGTCTCCAATTTCTTTAATGTATTGGAAAATAATTTATTTCTCCCCCACTAGAATCTAAGTTTCCTCCTTTCTCTTCATATTGTTTATTCACTCATTCTGTTTTTTAAAAAAATAATTTCCAAGTGATCCAGCTTGGTTGGATTTCCCAGTGTGCAAGAAGAAATTGGATGTGAGCTCACATTTTCTCTTAAAGCTTGTTCTACATTTGTTTGTCAGCTTTCTTGTTGGGGCAATTATATACTCTTGGCATTGTTGGAATTGGCTTCCAGCAAGTGGATTGATTTCTTGCTCCTTTACAACAGAAAGCTAACACAGTTGGTTGAAGGTAGCCTCTACACACACACACACACACACACACACACTTCTCATGCAAGGAGACATGGATATGAGTGTATTTGTCAGCAAGCCATTCCCAGATTTGCGTTTTGAGATTGTGAAGTTCCGTGACAGATACGAACCAACTCAGCAGCTAAACATTTGAAGAACGTATCTGATAATGTAATTTTCTTGCCTGTCTAGCTTGGCATTTTAACATTAACCAAGCAAACATCCGCAGACAAGATGGGGTTTCTTGAATGATATTGCAGTGGCTAAGCTGATAATTGTTTATCTGTTGCTAATAACTAACAGAGTCTATCTTTGGCACTGACAACAAAAAAACAGGTGAGAGACTGTATATGCCAGCATGGGATGGGACACACTTCCAGACCAGAAAGTGGAAATGTGTTTTGGCACATTCGTCTTGGTGTGATGCTGATCCTATAATGAAATAGCTTGTTGTTTTTTTTTCCTCAGGCGTGAATTTGAGCCGAAAGATATTGCTCTGAATTACCGTGATGCTGAGGGGGATCTGATCCGTCTGCTTTCTAATGAGGATGTTGCACTTATGGTGATGCAGGGCAGAAGTTGGCCTTCAGAGAAACATATCTTCCCATGGAAATTGCATGTTACCAGAGAAAACGATTACAGCATTTACCATTCAATAAAACCTGCTGTTTCTACATAAAAACCACTAAAAACATTCATAAGGGAACGTGATGTTTTGACAGAAAATAGTAATAATTAACTGATTAGACCAGTGTGGAATTGACCCATTAAAAATAAATTCTGTACAACTTCTTACAATGCTTTTCTCCCCTTAAAATTATGAAGCATGGCTAGGAGTCCTTAAGACTCCTAGCCATTACTTTAATGTCCGTAAGGAGCTGTTATCGCCTTACAAACATTACCAGATTTCGTTGTACCAAACTACCAGCTTTAGCAGTTTGCATATTAAATGCTTGATTTAGAAATAATGCTTATTTTTATTTAATAATGAGCTGTTACAGAACTAACGTATATTTTTAGAAATACAGAAATAAAATATTAAAAGACATTCCTAACCCCGATACTATTGTCTTCCAGCACTCCTGTTTTGACAAGCTACTAATAATTTTGTAATGTTTCATTGTAATTGATGTTGGTTTTGCTGTTGTTATTAATATTCAGACCCATAAATACATTTCCTTACACAAGTACATTTTAGAAAAAGCAACTATATTGAAGGCTGTACCATATCTTGCTGAGTTATCTCTATTTTAAAGAGAGAGAACCCAGAGAATACATGACATTGGCATTTAGACTTGGAGAAAGAAATTGGGGGTGAATCACTTTCCTTTCTGTTCCTTTTCCAGCACATCTGCATGTACTCAGTTCAGGCATGTATTAGTCTATGTCAAGATTTCTTTTTTTAGAAATATGTGAGTGGACAATTCTACACATTTTCCCAACAAACTATGCATTTTAGCGTACTTTAATATCTGTTAAGAACAACTTGTGCTTTGCTTACAGATACGAGACCAAATTTTGTGACATCAGATGTATTTGAGGAGAGTTTATATGATAGCAAGCATCTGCAGAAATTTGCACTTTTTGTGGAATATTTTTTTTTGAAGTGGATGCCTTACAGAACATATATGTAAAGTCATGGTATTGAACCCTATACAGGTAGTCCTCAACTTACAACAGTTCATTTAGTGACCTTTTAAAGTTACAACAGCACTGAAAAAAGTGACTTATGACCATTTTTCACACTTATGACCATTGCAGCATCTCCGTGGTCCTGTGATTTACACTCCATGGTCCTGTGATTTACATGCTTGACAACTGGTTCGTATTTGGGACCGTTGCAGTGTCCTGGGATCATGTGATCATCTTTTGCAAACTTCTGACAAGTAAAGTTACTGGGAAGCCAGATTCATTTAACAACCGGGTAACTAACTTAATAACTGCAGTGATTCACTTTACAAATTGGCAAGAAAAGTTGTAAAATGAGGCAAAACTCACCAATGAATTTCTCACTTAGCAACATAAATTTTGGGCTCAATTGTAGTCATAAGTTGAAGACCACCTGTACAAAAATGCATTTTTCTGTGCAAATATGTATGCAGTTTTTCCACTCAGTTGCAAATAGAACTTGTGGTTGGTATGTTGAAAAATCAGAGACAAACAGAATTGGCAAAATCACCTTTTTATACTATAAATATATTTCTGAGGTGAGCATAAAGAAGGCATTTTTAATTCTAGTTCTTAAACATTCTGAGCTACTGTTTTCCTTCTAGCTCCAGTTGGTGGGTCTTGAAGTTCTTCTTGAATTTCATCTTTGGACTAGAAGGAATGGTTTAATCCCTGTTGTAGTACATAGTTAATTGGGGAGGGGCCTATAGTTCTTACTATCCCTGATCCTTCACCATACTGCCTAGACTTACTCAGGAAGCCCTGAACCTCTCTGAGTTTTCCTCACTTTGAACTAGAGAGGAGGGAGTTAGAAACTAATTGGAAATACCCCAATACCCTATAAAAATCTCTTTTCCAAATTCCTCAAAAATTTATTCTGAAGAAAAGAAGCTTCTGTTTTCTAGTTCTTCCTCAGGCTAATTTAGAATTTCTTTACACTTGGGTGGCGGTGGTTAGTTTTTGTGGAAATGTAGTGGGTTTCTTCTCCATTGTTGGCGATATGGGTGGCATAGGAGTCTACTAATATAGACATGCATATGTAAATAAATAAATAAACAAATAAATTAATAAAAGTCTTCCTTGGCTACAGCATTTCCTGTTCTAAAAATCTGCAATGATAAGAATATCCTTATGATCTTTAGGAACTCAACTGAAGCGTGGTAAGCTAGGGAAGTTGAAGACTGCTGTAATTGTATAAGGACGGACAGGACCCTTAAAGCTGTCTCTTGGCCATCTTGTAAATGAGATAAATGCAAAAGGAGGATTTCAACTTTCATTCTTTGCTCTCTTTGGAGTAATCAGGATGAGATGGCAGGAGGCAACATACAAGGAAAAGGGAAGTCATAATTAGCACATAATTGTAGATGGAATAAAATCTTTCCACATGAATACAAAGCCTCCCAACCTCCTATTTTCTTGAAGGAATGGGGAAACCACACAAATGTTTTAGACTGTGGAAGGATTTCATTTTGTAACTTTCAAGTCTGGAACTCTCTATTCCCTATCAGATATCACATGCAAGGTATAAATCTAACTATTCCATATTTTTAATTAATAACAAATTAGCTATCTTGGGTATTTGTCTAATAAATTAGTGCCCCTCAGGAGCCTTTGGGGAAATTTTACCGGCTGGCATGTTGGAATGCCACATTGCTGCTAAAAGCAAAGGAAACCTGCCAGAAATAAGGTATGTATGAAATAGATGATAATTCTAATTATGTGCCTTTTTTTTGCATTGATTTTCTTCTGAGTCCATAATTACTTTAAGGTTTTAACCTCCTTTCTTAGATGGGTTTCACTCTCTACTTCCTCTCTCATTTCTTCTGCCATACTTCTTTCAATCTCTTAGAAATAACTCTGGTTCTTTTTTTTTTCTTGAATGAATAGGGAATGAGCTTTATTGTTCTGTCTGTTGCTTTGCAAATTTTGCAGCTAATTCCTATTCTCTGCTATTTAAGGAGGGTGGGGACCCAATGATATAAATTATCTTTTTTATGAAAGGAAATTCTTTAACTGTCATTGCTCCTGGGGCATGTTGAGAACTTGCTCCAAACCAAGATCATGGGATGAAAGAAGACATGTGAGTTCAGCCACTCTTGGGGAGCATATTTCTTTCAAGCCACTGGGCAAAGGAAGACACATCAAGCTGTCTGATCCTAGGAAGGAAGGAAGGAAGGAAGGAAGGAAGGAAGGAAGGAAGGAAGGAAGGAAGGAAGGAAGGAAGGAAGGA
>JANHFL010007118.1:515878-530233 GCA_032468155.1 Oxyrhabdium leporinum | reverse complement strand
CCTCCCCCCTCTCTCTCCCTTTCTCTCCCTCCCCCCTCCTATGAATGATTATGTAATAACTTTTTTTTATTTATAACATTTTTACACAACCAAAGATGATGAACTTTATCAGTCTTTAAACAACTTATCATTTAACTCAGAATTGTTGTTTGAAATTGTAAGCTTAGATTAATAACTTGGTAAAAACTCGCAGATTCTGAATGAATATGTGCATAGCAGCTAGGCATACATCCTCACTTCGAAGAAAAACTGGATATTCTGTGGGGATTTTTTTTGTATGAAAACCGATATACTTTGAAACCACATTTTAATGGACAATTGTGGGAAAGAGCACTGCCCAAAATCTCTCTAACCTAAGAATGTTTCATTTTAGTGATTCTGATGTTGCAACTTTTGTCACTTGAATGTTGATATCATTAAGAAATGGTATAAACGATATAATCTGTGTTATCTATGTAAGGATATTATGTAAATATTGTGAATCACATCACATTTTTGTCCAATCATTTTGTCCAATAAAATTGTAGTTTGCTTATAATAGATGGTCTAGATCAATCATGGCCAAACTTTTTGCTAGTCTGGGTCACATTGAGCGAAGAGGAATTATCTTAAGCCACCTATAAAATATGCCATACACTTAATGTAAACTTCCTTTATTTTTTGAGGGCTTGTGAGTTCACGTTATTAGTTGTCCATGGGCCATAGGTTGGACACCAGATTGTTAGATTGTTCGATGAAGTACAATGCTTTCTTTAAAATGTTATGCAATTATTTTAAACATGAAACATTTAGTTTCTCTTCCGTAAGCAAAAGAGATGTTGAAAGACTGCTTTGAAAAAAGGAAACTACCAGAAAAGAAAAACAGAAAGGAACAAATGACACTTCACCAGAAACTGATCAACATGCAAACTGTATGGTTAAACTATCAACGTTTCATTCATCTTTGATAGATTGTATTTAAATATTCCTGTAGTTATGAAAAGTTTTAATTGGCAGTGGTGGCAACATGGAGTAAAACACTTAATAATTCACTACTGATTGAGTGTTTAGTTTGAAAAGAGAAAAATTAAATGAGAAGGTGAGTGCTTATTATTTGTTATCGCGTATTGTTATGTTTTTAAAGCTTTTTTAAAAACATTTTTTCCTCTCTCAGAGAAAATATCAATCCATACAAACTGCTTTTATTGCTGTTTTGTGTATGTTTGCATGCATGTCTTTGAGTCAGTGTTGATTCCTGGCAACTGCCTGGACAAGCCTTTGCAGAATTACAGAAGTGGCTTGCTATTGCCTGCTTCCTAGGGCTGAGAATGAGTGACTGGTCCAAAGTCACCCAGTTGGCTTTGTGTTTAACTTATGATCTCCTTGGACTTGTCTGAAATGGTTTAGGGTTTCCAGTTTGAGCAGGAGGTTGGACTAGAAGAACCCCAAGGTCCCTTCCAACCCTGTCACTCTGTTATTCTGAGAGGGAATAAAAATCCAACCTAATCATTTAGCTGACTGGGTGACCAATCTAATAATTTTAAATTTATTCGCTACCCATCTCCAGTAATTTCTGGATACCATTCAAAAGTAAAAGAGATATTAAAAACAAAAAAAATTAAATCAAAAGACAGCTTGCTCTATTATTTTCTCTAATAACAAAATCCACAAAACGAGAGTCATTAGACAAATAAATAATAACTCCACTGGTGTTGAAGTGAACATAAGTACGTTCCTTATTCAGATCTGACAGCTAATGGAGATTGAGGGTCAGCCTCACAGAATCAGGGCCTTTGGTGTCATGTCTAACTGGCCTGATCTGGAATTCTAAGATACATGTATGGAGAAGAGGGAAGAGATATGGTAAGTCTACTGTTTCTTTCTCTTCTAGCTTTTCTCGCTTCTCTCTATAAAAGATGACACTGGTCTACGATATAAAGAGAAACCAGAACAGTTCTCTCTGATGGTAGATAATTAACCTTAGAATTGTGATTCTGCCTTTCATCTGTGCTGATCTGGTTGGAGGTTTTAAGGCTAACTATCTCTGAAGAAACCCTGGGAAGTTGAAGGGAACTTGGGAGTCCATAGAAATTTTGTTTTATTTTTGTTTTCTTGTTTCTTTCAATGAATGGATCTAATAACAAACATTCTTGGCAAACAAGTAGCTCAGTCTCCCAGTCTTGGTGATTTTGTGGCAAAAATGCAATTTGTTAAGAAGCAGCAAGGGAGTGTGGGCAAGAGAAACGAAAAAGAATAACTTGGGAATTAATTAAGTGGAGCATTAATAATTGCACTGAATGTTTTAATCTCATATTCATCAGGAAAAAGACCAGCAATGGGAAAGTATCCATCACTCAACAGTACCTTTAAAAAAAAAAATCTATTTTGCCCACAGGTGAGTTCTTCAGGCAACAAAGAGTATTTCATGAACATGAAGCTCTACAGCATTGCTCTGGTTTTGAGTCTCATTGTTGTCATCATTGAAGCTCGAGGTAGGTTTTCTATTCATACATTTACTCTTCACTTCCATCTTTGCTCCTTCTCATCTTTCTTTTCTTGATAGTCAGGAGTCTCTTAGATTAATAGTCAGTTGCAAGCCTCTCCATTATCAGTGAAAAGACTATGCCCTTACCTGATAATGGGAAAGCCATTAGGAAAAAAAAGCAAAGCCATTATGTACATGGGGTGAATTGATCTAAATACAGTATAATTCAGTCACTGGAATTCTTATAACTCCAAGTAAATCTCGCCATAAATAACTGTGTGAGATTCATGCTTGGAAAGATTTTCATTCAGTTTGAAGTCAGACCAATGATGGCCAATACAAATACCCCTTCTTCAGTAGAGACCAAAACTTGTGTCCCCTCATGAATCCCTGGAAATTAGATCTAAAAGACCTTCTGAAATCCTAGCAATGTTGAGCTACCCTGATCTCTGAGATACTGTTGTTTGAAAAAAGGTGGCTGAATAGAAAAAACTCATCATCATAGTCCCTAATAGCAACATGTTGGTAACTCCCTTTTGAGGTGGCGATTACAGGGGGATCCCCTGCCTGTCCACTGTGACTATTTTGTGCAGCTTTTTGCTGATAAATTGTCCAGATTAAGAAAACCTTGACTGTTTGTGGGTGGAGGTCAATGTGGTAACTGAAGTAATGTCTTGCCACATTAGCTGGAATTCTGATTCTGATGATGCTCTTTGTATGTCCTCAGCCATTTATGGGATGGAACCATGCCCCACCTAGCTCTTATGTGGAGCTGGAGAAAGTGTGACAAGCTGAAGGGAAATTATCAAAACTTCACTCCAGCAAGGAATGGTGCCAGCCAGATTTGAATAATATTGTAATGTTCTTTTTCCTTAAGAGACACTCCTTGAATGTGATTGACAGCTATTACCTAGTGAGGAGATTTGGAAAAGAATGGAAAGAGGATAGATGTAAACTATCAAGAGAAAAGCATGGTTGACAGCTTATCTCATAAATGGCTATTTAGCTCAGTTAGAAAGAAACTTGGGACAATCTTTTTAAATAATTCATAGAAATTCCACTTTAATTAACACACCATAAACAAAAGTGGAAGAATTCTCTTATAATTTACAATATTCTTATCTAATCTTGTATTAAAGTTACCCTCCTGAAATCTGTGTAATTCTTGCTTCCCTGATCTTGCCTAGCTGTTTGGGGTTTGACACTATGATTGCCACAATAGATAACTTTAGTTGGGATCTGGATGGGAATAATGTGCAGCCTATACCATGAATATAATATTCTTCTGGATCAGGCTTGAGCTCCTGCTTTAGTGGGTAGCTTAAAATGGTGGTTGTATTGGACAGAAATTGGCCTAGGTAATCATTTCTTTGTGGGATACTGTAGGATTTCTCTCCCCCCCCGCCCCCGCCAATCTTCAACATTAATATGAATGTACTTAGAATGTTATATGGAAGTTCAAGATATGGTACTATTATTATACAGATGATATTTATGTGTACACATTTGTGCTTGGAAATTGCCAGAATTGAATGGGACAAAACAGGCTAAATTTGGACCCAAATAGGATAGCGTTGCTGCTTTGTGCAGTGGTGCGCTTTGCCAATTCCAGTGCTGTCTCTTGACAAGGAAGCTGTACTCTTTAAGAAGCTAGACTGTAACTTGAAGGTTCTCCTAAATTTGTGGCTACTATTGGATGGGCAGGCAGACTCTCACAAACATCTTTGTCTAGCTTTGGATGGCTTGCCAGTTACAGCCCTACTTGGAGCAAGAGAGACCTTTGATGATAATTCACTCCATTGCAATTACTTGTATAGACTACTGTAAGTTTCTCTACGTAGGGCTGCCTTTGAAAACCATCCAGAACATTAAATTAGGGCAGAATTTGATGACCGATTTGTTAGCTGGCACTCCTCGCTATGAGCATATTACATCAGTATTATGAGCTCTGTATTGGATGTCAATTGGTTTCTGGATATAATTCAATATATAATTCAATAAAGCCTACAAAGTTTGGCACCTGGATACTTCCAGGGCTGTCTTTTTCGATCAGAATCAAACTGATATAATCTTTGCAGAATGTTAGTTCCCCACTTCTGTGAAGTAATAGATAAAGCTGCAGTAATGTGCTCAGAAACATAGTTTCTTAGTAGGAGCACCTGTGCTTTTGGAACACTCTCTCAATGTAGACTTGAATTACCTCTGCTATTATAATTTTTGGAAGTTATTGAAATGGACCTCTTGCAAATTGCAATGGAAATTTAGATGCTCCTGCCTGTGTTTGGCTATTGGAAATTATATTGGTCCACCATATTATATTACAGGGTTATTTTGATTCTTAAAGATTCTTTTGATGTATTTACTCTGGGTGTTTTAGCTCTGCAACATGGATGTTTTAATTATATTATAGTATCTGAATGTTAATTATTGGAAGTCTGTCTAGATTACAGTGGTGTTCAAATACAATAAGTAAATAAAAACACATGTCTTATTTTTATGGAAATAAAAGAATGAAGCAAGTTCTCAGTTTCAGGGGACAAAATATTTTTGACCAGCCTTACCAGCCCCTCATCTTTGGTACACTCCTTCCTGGTTTTCTCCCAGCAGGGCTCCTACCCAAAACATCATACAAGGTACAGGGACACACTCTTCTCCAAAGGGCTGTTTTGCCATTTACACTGTCCGTGAGAAGCTTTTTACTGTAACATTTATGCCTACAGTAATGGGCAATCTGTCCAATTTGTGTCCCTTCTTTTGGGACATCTATGTGAATTTGTCATGTCCAGTTATTTGTACTAGTCACATTATTTAGGTTGACATTCAAATAAAAATGTTAACATGCATGTATGCAAACATAGGCATTGGATTTTCAATTTTGTGCAGAAAGAAGCTCATATAATTTGACAGATGCAGACTCTTCCTCCCTGATGCATTTGTTAAAAAATTATGGCTACACAAGGCTGGAGAAGAACAAAGATTTTTACTTCACTGATGGCTTTTTTATTTGGTGAAAAGATGTATTTGTATGTTCAGAGCTGGAGAAAAGGTTTGCATTCTAGGCATCTTTTATCAGTTAGGAGATTGGTGTCCTTGCCGGTTCATACAGAGCCCTTGGTCAACAACTGGAAAATCAGATGAGGGATGAATTGGATTCTAGAATTGAATGCTGCATAAGCACTTAGATCATCCTCTAAGGTTCTGCTCCACATGCTCTCTCATGTTTAAATGTGGGCAGGGACAGTTAGGAGCAAGCCTTCTCAGTGATGGCCTTCCGTCTCCTTCTGTGGCATACGTGTTTATTTCCCCCAAGTCTTTTGATACATTCAACTTATTCTTCTTATCAGTCTTTATGGTTATATTACCCTGGGTCTTTCTAAATTTTCTAATTTTCTAATTTTTCTTTCTGTTCTATTTGAATTTTAAAGGGCAATTTTAGAATGGAAAAACTTTGTAGGATGGTATAAAATTAAACAAATTTTCTGTGTATGTGTTTTTTGTGCATATCTAGACAAGCCCTCTAAATTAATAAAGGCGTTTTGTCTTTCTCAAAATGGTGCCCTTGAAAAAAACAGGCAATTTGAATTGTTTAAATACCCAGGTAAATAAATAACATTTAAAAAACATTTATTCCCATTTCTTGTCATTGCTGTTTTTGCTCTTGCGGAGCAAAACCCAAGACAGCACTTTAATGTCTTTAGGAATATTCTCTTTTTCTTTTAGAGAGCCGACTGAAGGAATCCTTGAGCTGTTCCAATGACTACGAATCACACATGAACTGCGCCTGGTCTGAGCCGTGGAAGGGAAATGCCTTTGTCAAGATGCACCTTTTCCACAAACACAACCATTCGTGAGTGGCTGAGCACTGATTAATTTACAGGAGTTTGGGTGCACGAAAAAGAAAAGGCAGGGCAAAAGAAGACTTCTAGAGGGGTGTAATGCTAAGGGACAGGAGTTCATGGAATAGATGCAGCTCGCAAAAGGGCAAGTTAGAACTGTATCGCCACTGGTGCTACACATGTTCTTAATGTTCCAATGCCATTCTTCATTCAAGTAAATAATTAACAATAAAAACTTAAACATTTTGTACTTTGGGAGAAAAAAATAGAAAATAAATGTTAAGAGAAGTACCATTCAAACATAAATTATGTATTTTTAAAAGAAATATGCCCTTTCAGATAGCATCAAGAAGGAATGGATTTATGAGTGACTGCTTAGAAAATTACCACTGTGTCAGCTTGGCTTTCTGAAAGTTATTTTTCCCTTCAGAAAGAGGAAAGAACTCCCCTAGCAAGGTTTTTCTTGGTAGTCTTCCTGTAGGGTTTAATTGATGCATAGGAAGACTAGAAGACATCAGACTGCGAGTGATAGAATTAAAAAAGGAAAGATGGGGCACTTATGGACTCACTGGGACATGCTTTTCACACATTCCAGTTTATCTCTGGAAACTTTGCTGAAATTTTCTTCTCCCCAAACAAGAAAACTCAATATAATTCCTTTTTAAATATACTGAATGAGAAATATGGAAGGTGGGAGGAAGGAGGGGGGGAGGAGGAGGAGGTATAATAATTTTGGCATAGAATTATGCAGAAATGTCATAAGCACAAATATGGTGGATACAGTTATCTATTCTAGTTTAAGGGTTTTTCCTTATGGCTAAGTTAAAGTGCTATATAACTCAACACTAGACAATATATACTTTTATGCCACAACTGTAATATTGGAAAAAGGTCTGTGCTATCTTTTTTAAAGTCATACAAGAAATTTCCAAAAAGGATTGTTGGATTTGCTCAGTTTAGTTCTACTCACTCTAAATGTCACCAGTTGCTCAGAAAATATTTACCACCCAATCGCCTTTACCTGGGATGTGGAGGCGAAGTAGGTGAATTTTCAGAGAAGGTTAAATGAATGGGTTTAGCCATCTGTTAAAATTTGTTCTGCTTTTGAGCAAATGTTTTTCATGGTGCATTCAAAAGGAGTCCAAATGAAACCTGATACAATTTCTGGATTAGCTCTGCTAAATTCATTTTCAAAAGCAGAACAAATAATAACCTGATAGGCATGGTGAGAATTTTTTTCATGAAGAAGCAGAACTCTCTTGCTCTCACTTCACCTGCAGATTTGTCCAGCCTGATTGCTAGTAAGCTGTTCTTCAGGCTGATCCAGGATTCGAAACTGAGGGTGGGCTCAGAAATCTGACAGGTACAGAAGAAAAGCCTGTGGGAAACACCTAGATTTTCCTGCTGCCCAAAGACAATGGCCTTGGAAGATTCCATCTACGGATTGGTGGGAAAAGAGCATGCCTATACCAGTAAAAAATTACTACTGTAATATTAGGTGATACTATTCCTTGGGTTTACCTGGCTATGCTATCAATAGCATGGTGAGGAAGGAGCCCTGGTGGCACAGTGGTTAGAAAGCAGTATTGCAGGCTAACTGCCCACAGTCTGGAGTTTGATCCTGATGGGGCTCAAGATTGGCTCAGCCTTCTATCCTTCCAAGGCTGGTAAAATGAGGAGCCAGATTGTTAGGGCCAATATGCTAACATTGTAAACCACTGACAGAGTGTTGTAAAGCACTGTGGAGCAGTATATAAGTCTAAGTGCTATTGCTATGGCTATTGCAATGGTGAGGAAAATATGTCATAGTGAATCCATAGCAAATTCAATATTACGGGTAAGAGGAGAAACAGTACAGGTAATCCTTGACTTACAACGGTTCTTTTAGTGACCATTAAAAGTTACAACGGTGCTTGAAAATGTGACTTATGACCATTTTTCACACTTAGAACCATTGAAGCATTTCCATGGTCATGTGATCAAAATTCAGCTGCTTGGCAACTGACTCCTATTTATGATGGTTGCAGTGTCCTGGGGATCATGTGGATCACCCTTTGTGACCTTCTGAAAGCAAAGTCAACGGGGAAGCCAGTTCACTTAGCAACCTTGTTACTAACTTAACAACTACAGTGATTCAGTTAACAGCTATGGCAAGAAAGGTCGTGAAATGGGGCAAAACAACAGAAATTTTGGGCTCAATTTTGGGTCATAAGTCAAGGAGTACCTGCACCGTAAAATGGTACAATTCAGGATGACTACAGACTACTTCAGGCAAGGACTGGGAGTCAGTTGAAGAGAACATCATGAGGAAAAGAGATTGTTGGGGGGGGGGGAAGTTTGTTGAGGAAAAAGAGATGGTTGGGAAATGTTTATGCTGCAGAAAAAAGAAATTGTTGGGAAATGTTTGTGCTGCAGTGAGATGAAAGTGAAGAAAGCTCTAAGGCTGATTTCAGACAAAGTGCTTCTTTCTCATTGCTCTCCCCTTAATGAATAATCTATATTGGGAGACATCTTTGAACTAAGGAGTGCTATTGATTTTGGAGGAACTGATGGTAGGAAGTATTTCTCCTATGTCTCTAGTAGCTACCAAAAAGAGGTATTTAAGAACATGGGATCAAAGCTTGCTGAATTAGGCCAGAGTTCACGAATCCAGCTTTTTCTTTCTCTCAATAGTTAGTCAGATGTCTCTGGGGTGTTTTCAAGCAGGAGAGGGAGACATAGCTGTCCCCAAGACTAAGAACCCTTGGTAGAACTTTCTGTCACAAATTTATCTAATGCCATTTCAAAACCATTATTGGCTATCATCTCATTTTTTTGGTAATGAATTCCATAATTTTATTTACGTGCTGCATAAAGAAGTGTTTTTTTCTTATTTATTCTAAATCTCTTCACTGGTTAATCCTTGTCATCCTTATTCACTTTCTGTAAATCATGCATCATTTAATAGAGCCCAATAATTCTCCAGCCTAATCATTTCTCCCTAATGAATCCCAAATGTTTGAACTGCGTTTTTTTTAAAAAACATTTTTACTATTTTTTTTTCTTAATGTAAAATACAAATAAAAATAAAGGCAATGGGAAAAATGGAAAGTGGGGAAAGGAAAGAGGAAGAGTGAATAAACTGAAGAAAGAAAAAGGAAGGAAAGAAACAAAAAGCAATGACTTTCAATTTCTTTTGGTGCATTAAGATACATAATACAGTTATAAAATCATGTTTTTACTTATCTAAAATAGTAAACACTAGCCATTTCTATAAACACGACCTACTTAGTCGTCAAAACCCAAAATCAAAGTTTCATTTTTTTTCTCCTTCAAACAGAAAGTACAGAAGCAAGAGGAAACAAAACTATTTACATTCTTATCCCTAATCAATGCAATGAACGGTGCCATCTCCACCAGTTCCACCATCTTTTCAATCCATTCTTCTCTTCTGGGAATCTATGCCTCTTTCAATTTTTGAGCATATAGGGTTCTTATACATATCTTTAATATACATAAGAAAGTTCCATTTCCCCCCATGTCTTTATCTAATAATCCCAAAAGAAAAACTTCTAGTTTCCATTGTAAATCCATTTTAAGAATGTTAAACTTTAAAAGGAGAGGTTTTGCTGTTCTCAATGACTGGCTTGATCCCTTCTCCTTCACCTGAAGACACGATGGGCTAACTCTACCAGGTGAAGAGAAATAAAAAGCTGTGATACCAGTTGCACAATGAAGAAATGCTGTACAACACTAAAAAAAGTTTAAAGTTGGGTGGTGGTGGTAAAACCAGCTGTTGTATTGAATATTGTGTTGACTAGATAGATTGTGGTCCAATCAAAGCATTTACCTAAACTGAAGTGTTGTGTTTAGTTCTTTCTGCCTGATTAGAAATCCTGTTCATCTAGCTCTTTCTACATCATGGGTGTCAAACTCGATCGCGTCACTGGCTGGATCGTGACATATCGCGACTTTTTGCCTTTGTGGAGCCAGGGTGGGTGTGGCCTGTGCGTGACGTATCTTGCCCGCGGGCTGCCAGTTTGACAGGCCTGCTCTACCTGATTGGAAATCATTGTCAGTAGCTTGAGAATTCTATTCAGGTTCAGTTATACATGTGTGGGCTTTCCAATGAATATGTACATGTGATCATGACAGTGTATGTAATCATGCTTCCTTCACCACATATTATTTATAGTTTGAAAAAATACAAGTTGAAGTTCCTTATTGTGGAGATGAAAAAATATAGTTCATTAGCAATGGAGAAGTGGGCACCATCTGCCGTTTTGTTCTGTTTCAGAAAATGAAGAAGTGGTGTTTCAACTATTGCCTTCTGCCTCTGTTACTCTGAAAGAGGAACTGTTTTTCAATCTGCCAGGGAAGGGGGAAAAAGCAGGGTGACAAAGAGGAGTGGGTGGTTTTATGTCTATGTAACGTTTCACCTATGGAAACCAGGAATATCCATGACAATTTTCCTAGAAGTTGGTAAAAACTAAACTGTGAGGGATTGATTGTTCCACATCAGTAATTGTTCTCTTGTATAATTGTTCACTTGATTATTGCATTGCTTATTGCATGGGCTGAACCCCAAACACTGTCTGGCCTGATGGAAGAATTTTGGAGAATTTGAAAGTATGCACATTTCTTTATTAACTTTGTTAGTATAATAAAGGTATTAACTTAATTTTGAAATTATTCATAATGTTAATGTAAGAAATCGTTGCTTTTTTTCAATAAAACAAAGTTCTATTGCTTACAGAAACCTCACAAAGATGATCTGCAATAGCCAAAAAGTAGACTCTGAGATAAATTGGCACTGTATGAAGAATGAAGCCGGTTTCAAAAATGCACTGATTATTGATACGTTCATTTTCAAACCTGATCGGAAGTTGGAAATCCAACTGAATGTTGACCTCTTCAAGAACAGTATGTATCTGCATATTCATGTGAAAATATTCCTCATCCACCTTCCTCTAATCAAGTAGAGAGCATCTGACCCAGTGTCCTACCTGAAGCAATTTGAAACAATTTTAAAAGGGGACTATCCTGAACACCTGCTGAAAAGTTAGTTTCTGTGGCCACTTTGAAGTACAGCAACTTCAGAATGATCACCAACTAAAACATCACACTCAAGAGACTTTTCTTGCTAGCTTAGTTGTTAGACAGTATGGTGAAAAATTCACAAATAGAACCCAAATCTTATATTCCAAGAATTTGGTACCGATAGTCCTCGACTTATGACTACAATTGAGCCCAACATTTCTGTTGCTAAGTGTGACATTTGTTAAGTGAGTTTTGTCCCATTTTAGGATCTTTCTTGTCACAGTTGTTAAGTGATCGTGCCAGTTGTTAAGTTAGTAATACAGTGAAAAAGTGACTCTGACTTCTTCATTGACTTTGCTTGTCAGCAAGGTCGCAAAAGGGATCATATGACCCCAGGTAACCCTGCAACCAGTATAAATAGGAGTCAGTTGCCAAGCACCTGAATTTTGATCACATGACCATGAGAATGCTGCAATGGTTGTAAGTGCGAAAAATGGTCATGACTTTTTTCAGTGCCGTTGTAACGTCAAACGGTCACTAAATGAATTGTTGTAAGTTGAGGACTACCTGTGTAGACACTTAAAACTGACTGCTAAGCAAAATGGCGCTCTATCTAGAAGATGAATTGTAGACAAAAGCTTCTGCGCTTCCTTCACTCAGATCTACCTTGGTGCTGTGCAACATGCTGTTGGGAAATTCCCAGCTGGGCAAGGAAGAGGGATCAAGTGGGAGTTAGCCTTGAGTCACTGGACAGCCACAAGAGACCTAGGACTGCCCCACCCCCTAACTTCCATGGAATCTTAACTGTTTGTTTCTAAGGGAAGGTGAGCAGTCTGGAGAGACTCTTCTAGTATAGGTAGAACATAATGAAAGTCATCTTGAACCTTTTATGCATGGATCTGGTTATTTGGGCCTGACGGTAATCTCCCAACTCACATCTCTCACTCCTGAGGAAAGGAGAAAGTTTACCAGAACAGTCTTGGACTCACAAGCAGCTACTGGGTTAGCTCCTAATGTGATCGATGCCTTGCTACAGGCCTCAGAAGGGGATGGAGATGAAGTCAGAACTTAGTGGCCATGGTGCTTCAGTTGGTTCAGCACCAAGTCCACAATGCCCTGCTATTGGCAGCACCGGCTACTCCTCAGCAGTTCCAGCTGCGTAGCCAGTTTTGCTGGGTTACCATGGAGGTTTGTCAGAGAGATTTGGGGGAGAAACAGACAAGATAACAACCTTCATTGCTCAGTGTGAGTTGCTTATGGGAACCCAACCTTCAATATTCCCTACAGAGCACACAGGACTTTTCTTTTGTGTTAAGCTAGTTAAAGGAATTGGCAGCTAAGCGAGCCCTGCTAATCATAGAATGAATCAACCGAGTCATGGACAATTATCAGAACTTTATGGACAAATTCAGGGGTCATTTTGGAGACCTGATAAAGAGTTGTAAGAGCCAGCTGCAACATTTGGCAGCTCAGACAAGGTAACAGAAGGGTGAGGCTTTACATAGCTGATTTCAAGTTCTTGGCAGCAGATGCAGATTGGAATGAAGCAGCTTGATAGACCAGTTTGGGCAGGGTCTGCACAATAACATCTGAACTGAGTTGGTTAGACAAGGAGTTCCATGGAATCTGGAATAGTTGTACCAACTTTGCTTGCTTCCATTTGGAGCAAATGCAAGTGGAACTAGGACAATGAAATAACCCCAGTCCTAGGTCTTACTTTGTGAGGTTTCTCCCCCTCATGCCACTCACAGCTAATTTGGAAGAGGGCTATTGTGGGTGGGGAGGAGGGATCAAGTGGGTAGTTAGCCTTGAGTCATCGTGCAGCCACAAGAGAACTAGAATTCACCTCCTTCTCTTGCCCCTCTTGCCCAATTTCCATGAAAGCTTACTGTTTCTTCTGAGGGAAGATGAGCAGTCTGGGGAAATTTTTGTAGTGTAGGTGGATCAGCTTGAACCTTTCACATGCAGATCTAGTTGCTAGGCCTGACAGTATTTGTGAGAAGCTTACTATCCTCTTTATTTAACTAGATGCTTTCCTATGATCAAGTTGGAGACTGACCCCATTCTTTTCATCTTGATCCATGGGATAAGATGACATTCCGAGCTTGCATTGTTAGACTCAGAGTACCCTTTTTCTTTCTCCAGATTGCTATATGCAGAAAAGTTACCAATGATCTGACAATCAAAGATTTTGACTGTTCCATCTAGCTTCTTATCTCATTTTTCTGGCTATGACAATGATATTTTTATTGCACTCAATATGTAGGGCAGCCTTCCCTCAGTAATACTTTCCAGATATATTTAATTGGCGCTCGCATAATTATCACCAAGCATGACTATTGGCCATATTGTAATCAGAACTGAAATCAAACACATGTGGAGGATATCAGGTTAGATAAAATATACGATGTACTGTTGTAAATGTACAGAAAACTGATATTTGATTACAGCTTCCTATATTTACAGATAAGGAGTTTTTTTCCTACTAACATTTGTTTTTTCCTACAACCATTTAAGGGCAAAAATATTGGCCTTCTATATTTCTGGACAGTATTAGTAAATATGTGACTTTCATACGTCCAAGAATTAACCTATGCCTTTCCCTCATTTTTTATTTAGTTCAGCTTCTGCCACCTGAGAAATTAAATGTCACTGCCACAGAAGATTGTGATTTCCTACTGGAGTGGAAAGCAGGTGGAGGAACAAACAGAAATCACTTGTTGGAAAGCCTTCCCCTGGATTTTGAATTAAACTATAAAAGAACTTTGGAACTTTGGGAGGTATCTATAACAATCATTATAATCACATAGTTACAGTGGTTCTGTTTATATTTACAATATATTAGGAAACTAGAAGTTAGCAGTCCTGTATGTGTACGTTTCCACACCAAAAGCAACTTTTTGTTTTGAATGGAGTCTAGAGAATAGATGTATTCATCTGTAGCTCAAAAACAAACAAACAAATCCTAATCTTATGACATCTTCAGCTTTCCTTCCTTCCTTCCTTCCTTCCTTCCTTCCTTCCTTCCTTCCTTCC
>JANHFL010007118.1:501582-515778 GCA_032468155.1 Oxyrhabdium leporinum | reverse complement strand
CCTTCCTTCCTTCCTTCCTTCCTTCCTTCCTTCCTTCCTTCCTTCCTTCCTTCCTTCCTTCCTTCCTTCCTGATAGCCCAGAATCCCTAACCTCTTTGAACACTGATCTTTTAAAAGTTTGCCAAATAAATAATCTATCTGATAAGGCTATGAACAGAGATGAATCCTAAAACAATCTCAAATGAACTTTCACTCCATGAGTAGATTAATCAGAAACTGAAGCTGGCTGTATTTATGAAAGTTTATTTTTAATATAGACAAGCCACAGACTGGTGTTTGTAGGTAGTATTAGGCTCCCCAACCAAGTTCTGTAGACTGGGCTATCAGCATTCAATAATGTCAGGATAAACCATAGTGCATAGCAATTTACTTTTTTAAAAGTATCCAACAATAAAATAAGTACAGAAAACCTCTGGTAAACTTAAATACAAGCATTTTATTTTTTAAAATACACCCCCCCCCAATTTGTTCCCAAAAATAATGGAAGGAAAAAATTAATTTTGTTCATTTATTTATTAAATGTTTATAACTATCTATTTGCAAACATGACTCTGGGTAGCTTACCCGTAAAAATAATTAAGAAGAGAAGCAAATCTTTCCACCCAATATTATTACAATTTTCCATAATTTTCCATCAGATAAATTAGATGTTCTGAAATATTTAATGCCCAATATTTAAATAAAGGAACTCATTGCATTAAATAAAAAATAAGTTTAGAATGTTTCTTTTCCCAGAATACATAAATGTGTTTATTTCCCCCCCCATATTTTCATACCAATCTCTCTCCTTATACTCTCCAGGAATCTTCCTCTGTATTGGTCTCAAATAAGTCTCATTATTGTCTCCGACACAGTAGTCTTGTGCCTGGCAGCAGGTATGTTGCCAGGATTAGAAGCAAGCCAAATCCAGACAGTGGATTTGCTGGCCGTTATAGTGACTGGAGTCCAGTGGTTACTTGGCAAACACCAGAAAGTAAGTTGAAAAACAGGAGAACTTTGTGTGACTACTGACTGAGAAAAATATATATATGAAAATTTGATGTTTGCAGATGCTTTAAATTTCTGGAAAGGATCCCCACCAACTGAATAAAATTTAGGCCAACTACTGCAATGTATGGTGATTACGATTTGAACATTTTTATAGCATGAGCAACTTTAGTGACTCTTCTCAAAACTGCTTGTGTGTCAACAATAGAATGCATAGTTTCAGAAAAGGAAGTTCTCATTAAAAATTGACTAAGACTTAAGGAATAACTTAAGCAACATAAAACTTCATGTGAAAAAACATTTAATGCAAGAAACTGATGTCACACACTTTTTGTAACACCGGCAATGAATTACTCCAGATACTTTGTCAATCAAAGGAAGTGGTTGAATAAGTAAATGTTGCTACCACAACCTTTTTTGTTCCACTTATCCTTTTCAACAGGATATCAATGGGGCTTCATTAACAAAGAGACATTTTTAAAAATCCAATATGAAAAGTTCACAGACCAAGGACGGTGGCTACTTTATCAAGTTTTTACGTTATGGTTTTCAAGAGAGCTTCAAGTCAATTTATTTTAGACAAGAAAAAGAGGTAAAGGCAATGGTTGACAATAATTTCCTTATTGTTTGGGTTTGTAATAATTAATTCTATTACACTTAAAGCTAATCCAAAATGAACTCTAAGATTTTTCCAAGAGAAAATGCCATTTCAAGATACCTTTTGGAACTTCAAGCCTTTCAGCATAGGAAGAAGAATTCACCAACTTATCAACTATTGTCTTTATACTTTCTCATTCTCTTTCTCTTTTAACTAACTGGCATTTCTAATCAATAAAACTTTCCCTAGCTAGCTTTTTCTTGAAATGGTACTTATTCATTACATGCAGCTGTTCATTACATTCTTCTCCAGGGCATGATACACAAAGCATCTGTGAATTCTGTCTCACAAGTGGTAGTAATAGTTGTTAATTTTGTATATGTTCAGATGGCTTTAAAAGTTGATTAGGGAAATTTACTAAGGCTAAGTTTAGCAGTAACGTGTAAATCACGATGACTACAGAAAGCCAGCTATAGATGCAGTAGGCCATTGGAGAGATCTTCCAAAAAGCTTCAGTTCCACACCAGCAATGAGATGAGGTCCTTTGTGTTTAGGTGACATAGTTACTGGTGGGTTGTCAGTGAAGAATGTTCCAATAAATTTTTATTTTTAACTAATATCGAATAGCTATTTCAAGTTTGCCTCTCAAATAACTCTGAGGGGTGTTTTGCCTGTCCACGGGAGAGGAATTGGCTCCTTTGTCAAGGGGCACTGAAGCAAAACTGCTATTGCATTAGAATCAGATCAGTTGGCAGAGGAGCTTTGCAACCCTGAGAAATACAGAAACAACTACAAAAACATTTTCCTTTCTTTTTGTGAAAGGATAAATATTTGTAGGATAAAAAAATGGACCACAGGGTAGTGGAATTAAGTTCGTTGGCAACCAATTATAGATTGGCTGACAAATTTGTGTTCAACTATTAACCAGAAACAGCACTCAAACTAAACAATCAAGTATTCTATTAGAATAAGGAGGCAAAACAGAAGCCTCTCTTACTGAGGAAACAGCCAATGAGAGGGAAATGTTCATTGCTGGCCACTTGAAACAGGCTGAGAGAGCCCTGAGGTCAGGTTAGATTAGAAAACAGAGTAACCCAAGTGAGTCTCAGTTGAACTTTAAGGTGAACATGCAAGAACCACAAGAAAAACATTTTCCACTTTATACAAATTATTAGGCAGCAACAGTTACTAGTATGATTTTGTTCTTGGGTGTCAATTTCATGTTGAAAGCTTGCCATTTCTCAAAGGACTGTTTGCTCAGGTCTTCTGTTTCCCTCCTTATTCTCAGGGGACTCTATTACTCAGTTTGGGGGCTGTTCTTGAGCTTGATTTATGGTTGAAATTGGGAAACATTTCATTGCTGCTATTGTCCATCTTTTTACACGTTTCTCTGAATTTCTTTGTCTGTACTGTAAAAGAGTTCCCTCATAGTATCTTCCCTTGGATTTTGGTTGTGATAAACCAAAAACCCTACAGACTGCCAGAAAAAGAAGCACCATTCATATATTCACAGAAATACCTTTTATCCACCTAGTAACTAATTAGATGCAAGAACACCAGATACCCCACCTGTGATCATTTCATTAAATTTTTTCTCTTCTTTTAAAAAAGGAAATCCCCGAAAGCAAATTATCTTCCTTTAATCAAATGAGAACTGCTATGGGATAATTTGTCAATACAACAGTGATTGTGTTTTATTCTATATGTCTTACACCATAATAGTCCATCTCAGTTTGAACGTTTGCTAGAACTGAAACATCTACTTGTTCATAGGCTTTAAAACATTAATGAGGACTTGATGTTAGAGGAAGTATTGATGTCTTCTAGGGGAAAGACATTCTGTTTTTGTCACAAATAAGGACTTTCTTCACTATATTATATACACTGTATACATTATACTGAATACATTTAAAAAAAAATCCTGACATTAATGGATAGCTGTTTTCATGTGCCTCAATGTATAGTCATGCTGACCACATGACCACAGAAGCCTCTTTGGACAATGTTGGTTCCCTTGGGTAGGAAACTGAGATGAGTACTGCCCCCTAGAGTTGGACACAACTGGACAGGGGAAACCTGTACCTTTTTTTTTTCATTTTCATTTTAGCAATGTTCTCTATCAAATTCTTCCTTCTTATTGATGTCACATTTTGCACAATTCCAATAAATGTATTTCTGGTTTCTCTGTCAGATGATGCTGTGCACAAGAATCTTCAATGTTATTTTAATGGAATTGATCGACTCAAATGCAATTGGGAGGTGAGACAAGAAGTTAGCAATTCTATCTTGTTCACACTCTTCTACAAAGACAAACCTGGATCAGAGTAAGAAACTATCTTTAAATCAAATATTTTCCCAAATGACTTGCTTTTTAAAAATAAATAAATTTAATATACATTTTCACAAGTTCTCTCTGCTGTGTTCGTCTATATGCAGAGAGATGGAATGCTCTGAAGTCTATCAAGTACCCCTTATAAGCAATAATGCCACTTATTATGTACTGCAAAGCTGCGAGATCAATGTCACTAACCCCAACAAGCAAAGCCAATATTTCGTTCGTGTGATACCGAAAGAAGAAGCAAAAGAGATCAAGAGGTATCTGAACAGTAAGTCCTTTTAGAGAATGTCTATCTATTTCACAGAAACATATGCCAACTCCTGTAATTCTTGATTCTCTTATTTGGATTCTAACCAATACAGAGTCATAAAATGGATTGTAGAGAAAATGGATTGTACTCTATGATCTTCTCTAGGATATGTCTAGCAGATTAAGGAGGATTTAGGTATGGTCTGAAGACACATGGTCTCACAACTTCACTGAAATTAAACAACCCCGGATTTTATCAGTGCCTAAATGACTATTCTTTAAAAATCTCACATAATTTGAGTTGAACTCCATAATAAAGATGGGAGTTAATGTAATCAAAACAATAATCATCTAACTGACCACTGCAGCATGAAGTAGAGACTAGATTAAGATTGTGAACAATCCATGTTCACGTTTGTCCTCAGAGGTTTACCTGGCAGCTTCTCATATCACCATTGCACTGTTTAACATATTCACTTTGTAAGTTCAACTAGAGCAGCCTTTTATAAACCTTGTCTATAAGATGTTCATCATTAGTGCAAAGTACAAAATGTTTTAATAAAAATGTAATGAAGGAAGGAATGCAGGCATCCTGTTGTTTTTGCTTTCGTGTTTCAGTATCAAAACAATAATTCAATAGGTGCACAAAAGAAAGGGCCTGTGTTAGTATTAAAAGAGAGAATGCAGGCAAAAGGATGATAACATATTCATGGAGACAAACATCTGGGAAGGAAAAGACGAAGGAAACAATTACGAACAGAAAAGTGTCCACAGATGGCATTTGTATGGATAGGAGATTTAACCATATAAGGGTAAGCCACTGAGACTTGCTTTCTCAGTCTGTCATGTGGAATTGTCCAAAACAGAATTTCTCAATCTTGGCAGCGTGAAGATGGGTGAACTTCAACTTAGCTTAATAAAGTTGTCTAAAACTCAGAATTAATTTCTTTTGCACATGATAGAGGGCAGCAAAGGATGTTTCATGAATGATTGTTGTTACAGCTTACTAAGGCTTTTTCTCGGTTTTCTACTGATATGAATTTACTAGTATTTGCATATTTCTGCTAAAAAACACAAAGCTATTGATATATATATATATATATATATATATTCAAATGAAAGAAAGTAAAACTCTAATTCTTCTGCATTTGAATCCTTATAGGTTATCCTTATATTTACAATGCTGAATTAAAGTTGCCAGTTTTTTTTCTGGCAAGTTTCTCTTCCCGGATAATTAAAATTATATACTGGGACGTTATGAAAAACTAACTGAATCTGACCTAGGCAGATTTACAAGCATATCTGGCTCAGGGGTTGTTGTTTTTTAATAAGAGCTTACCAATATTAGGAATATTCCTCTTCAATGTGAAATTCAGAAAAATCTACTGTGAGAAAGAATTAGAGAAGATGTAATGTATTTAGAGCCTGAAAGAGAGTTAGAATCTTATAATAATTAAATTGATGAATCTCTTGATACATTCTTTTGTTTCTTCTAGTCAAGCCAGACCCACCTTACAACCTGTCCATGTCAGTAACTGATGGTCCTAAGTATATCCTCCACTGGGACTCCAAAATCCTCAGTAGAAATTTTAATTTGCAAAAGACATATGAGATTTCATACTGGGAAACTGGGAAACCTTTAAAGGTAAGAGGGAACAGATTGCTTCATATAGCAAACAGATTATGTTTCTGTTTGCCCTCATGTAATTTTATTTTTTCCCCTCTATCTTTTTTCCCCTTTCTCTCAGGCCCAAGTAGAAAACACTACAGACCAGGAATTTACTTTCACTTCGGCGTTCCTCGAACTGGGCAAAAATTACATAGCAAAGGTGCGAACAATAGTAACCGAACCTGATTACAAAGGATATTGGAGTGAATGGAGTGAGGAATTTGGCTGGCAAACCACCAGTGGTAAGTTAGAGAGTGCACGCTAATCTTCTTTTGGTCTTTATCGGGAAATAGTTATTATCTTCAGAAGACAAAATATAATATATAATGCATGCATTTGGCTTAGGTTGTGACCCAGAGTTACTTTGATTGTGATGAACCCCATATGTAGCAAATTAATTTATTTTCTCCAAAACAATATCACAGTGGGAACTTTTGTGGATGGAGTGGTATGTGCTTGTGCACACACACATCTTATTTATTTATTTCAAAACATGAATCAAAAGTACTGAAATGATTTAGAAATAAATGCTTTGAATTAAGGGACAGAAATAATGAAAACAGTGAAATTATGCAACTATTTAAAAAAATAAATACAATCTGTGCAAATTATGTGATTGCATGCAGAAGATCACAGATTCAATCCCTGAGCTCTCCAGGTAGAGCTATTAAAATTCCTGCCTAAACTCTTGAGATAGCTTCTCTTTGCCATGTTTCAGTAGAAGTGGAACAGTATCATGGGCGACATATAGTTTCCCAGGCATCTTCAAAGGCAGCCCACTCAGATATAATTCCCCACTGTACTGTGGTCTGATCCGATTGTTTTTGTTCTTTTCTTCCTAAAACTTGCTTTAATAGTTCATTTAATTGATTTTCTTCTTCTTCTTTTTATCCTCTATTCTGTTTTAGGTTTTCCTCTCTGGGGTATGTTGCTAATAACAGTGGTCTGTATCATTCTGATGATGGGAGGAATCTGCTTTTGCCAAAAATATCTTCTCAGGTATTTCTGATGTACATTTTAACACCTTGGCATAACGAGGGGGGGGGAGTTAAGAGAAAGTATTGAGTTCGAAATCAGACCAGATCATCCAAAGAACAGATAGGATAGGTCAGTTGGAGTAGAGGCATAGTTGATTTGGGAGCTTACATGAAGTACCCAAATCCAAGGTTGCAACAGAGTTATAGCTGTGAAGTGGTTATCTTTCTATTTTGTCCTTTATTCCTCACAGAAACAGAGCCCATCCATTTGAAATCATTGGAAACTATGATTAGCTGGATGACCAAAAGGGAGGCTTGGTGGTTAGGCACCCTGCTGATTTTGTGTGGGGTTTCTACTTATTTACCATATCAGCTGGCTTATTGCTTAATTAACAGTTGCAGTTGGAGGTGGCAAACACAGAAGAAGGGATCTTTTGTATATCATGAAAGGAATGTCTATCTCCACCTCTTTGTCAAGTTCTTTATCTTTTGTTTCAGTGTAATTTCTTGTGTTTTGCCCTGGAAATAGCTGTGAGCTTGGGATTTTAGGAACAAGGAAAAATTGAATGGGAGATTCCTTACCACAGTAGCAAGCAGCTATGCTAAGAGTGCTCTGTTCATCTCAAGTGTTAGAGTGACCTTTCCCAATTTGTAACATTCAGATTTGCTGAGATGACAAGTTCTAGCTGGGTATTCCAGGAATTGTAGTCACAATGCATCTAGAAAGCACTAGGTTGGAGTTAGCTGTTTCAAATTTTAAAGGCAATTTCAAGCATTATATGAAAGCTGCTTCATTATATAGCCAAAGATCTCAGGGCTGCTTGGATTGGTAGTTTCAGAAATTTGCAAAATAAACAATTGACTGAATTTTGGGATCATGGTTTGTAACTAAGTATCAGGTTTCAAATAAAATAACTCTATTGCCATTATCTCATCACTTTCCCTTATGTGAACCCAGCAAATTTTGTTTAGAAAAAACCTAAGAATTTTTGCTAGCTCACCAATGTAATGTCTATTTTTTTTAATAGAATTATTTTTTTGAACATGACATAATTGGGTTAAACTGAGCTTTCTTTGCCTCACTGACTTTATCTGCAATTGTCCCAAGCCACTGTGAAGTCTTTACAGACTTCACTTCCATTATACAGCCTCAGGTCTGAATAGTTCTCTGTAGTCTTGTTCCAGTAGCTGTACTCTTTGGGAGTAAATACGTGTACGCTGCTATCTTCCAAGCAACACAAAGCACATCCTTTTTCAATGTGCTGTATTCTAATCAGTTTGTACCAGGCTGGATTTAAATATTACCTTGATTTGCCATATTTTTTTTGCTGGGAATTATTTTAGCTGGTTATATAAGACTATTTTGTTTTGCTTAGATTGTGCAATGTCACTTGGCCCAGGTAACCTGTTTGTATAAGTAATGCATGTAATATATGTAACATCTTGGGCAATAAGCTATTACATGACACCCAGGATCATTTTCTTCATTCCATTCATCCTCACAAATATCAGCTCCACTAGTATTGCAGAATTTCTTTGCATAATTTCTCCTCCCAACAAATGCTGGCTTCATTCAACCTGTCTGTCAAAAATTGTCAGACTTCTGAGAAACTCAGTCAAAATTTCACTGTGGTTGGGAAGCTCCATGAAAGCTGAATCTTAAAGTCCTTTACAAGAGAATTTGTGGTCAAAGTCTTATTTGTGTCGCTTGTTGCTGTTTATTTTTTTATTTTTTTAAACAAATCTTAAATTTATGATTAAGGACTGAAGGAAAATTTACATGGTGCTTTCAGACATGTTGGTCCGAAGGTCTCTAATAGCTTACAAATTAGTTAACAAGCAATTTCTGAAAGTGATTAGAAAAGGAAGTTTGTGAGCTTAGTAATCTTTAAAAGGCCCAACTGTGGTTGCAAGCAAGATGGCCATTCCCATTGTCTCCCAGTGTCAAAAAAATAAAATAAAATAAAATATCTGGAACCAAGAAGAAGCAAATATATAGAACACATTGGGCAATCTCCCTTTTCTTCATAATCTGGAGAGGTTCCAGACCTCTCTTCATTCTTTGCTACAATCATCAACTCCATGTTTCATGGAGCCATCTTCAGTCTGCCATTTCTACCTCCAAACCAATGCAATCAGTTCTTTGTCCTGTCCTTACTCATTTTTGGGAGGGAGGTCCTCAAAGGCCATGGGTAATTATAAAATGGAAATGGATAAAGTACAGTGCAATTGACAGGATCTAATTCCTCATTTGAGATTTTGAAATGAAACTGTCTGATGGGGTTAAGGATTCTAGAGCCTAGGCCGAATATTGCCCTTTTTCATTTTGCAACTGGCTCCTGCTTCTTTGGTTCATATCACTCTTTTCTGCTCAGTTCAGTTCCAGGATTTGGAGCAGGCCTTAAGTCCTTCAGATTTTATTGGATCCCATCTTTTAGCAGCTCAGCCAATAAGATGATTTGAAATTATGATAGGAGATATTTGGTAACATCCAGACTTAAACCAAAGGAAATTACCAGTACCTAAGATAAGTAGAATAGCAGCAAAAGCTGGGCTGGCTATCAGTGAATATGGAGTGGGGACTTGATTCCCCACTCACTATTGCCTTAGTGTGGCAGCTGCAAAAGTAAATATGAGGTTTTGGTGTTGGTTGAACATAAGCAGGTATAATCTTGGTGAATTTTCTGAATTAAATATACACTTTTGCTGCAGCAAGAAAAAGAAATGGGAAGCAAACATTCCAAGTCCTCCGAAGACGTTTCTTCTCCCCAATTTTTTTCCGGTAAGAAAGATTTTCTTAAAACATGACTTATTGTCATTTAATATTGTCATTTAAGCTAAAATAACAGGGTTGTAAAAAAAAAAAAAAAAAAAGGAAAGGAACATGAAATTATCTAAAACAGATTCTTTAGCAGACAAACAGAATCTAGGCTTGATGTTAAATCACACCCTGGCCAAGGGCTAGCTGTGGTGGGAATTATATCCTGGGAGCCAAACTGAGAAAGGCTGTTCTTAGGGCACATGCAAATAACTGGTGGAAGTTGCTGCCCTTCCATTTACAAGGCTGTGGAATCCAAATCTAGAAGGACATAAGCGTATAGTCCATATGGTGATGTAAAAGAAGAAACAAACCCAAACTGGAAAAAAAATCACCTGGAGCCTCCTAAAGCTGAACAATGGGAGTTTGCAGATAGATGAGAAAAGAGTCACTATTCTACTGTACCATGAAATAGCCTGGGTCTTTGCAGCATTGCTAGACCTAATTTTTGCCAATTTTGTGTGTTGCCATATAATGGCTTATAATTTCACAAACAGCCTTCCCTATGTTTTAGACATTTGGCCAGAGATTATATCTGGCCAAATGTAATATTTGGCCAGAGATTTAATCTTTTAAAATCACCTCCATAAATATCAACAGTTAACTACCTAAGTCAATAAGGAAACAATATACTGGTACTAGCATAGCTAATGTTGTACCATCTCGCTTTCTGCTATCTGTACCCTTTGATTTCCAGCTTCTGCAGAATTGCTAGTATTGTAGACAACATGCAGCATCAAATAGCTGAGGAGAAGAACTGGTGGCCCATAAATCCAAAAAAGATAATCTCTTAATTTAGTGTTTAGTTAAAGTTTATTTATTCTGTTTTGTTTTTTGGATTACTAAGGATTTTTTAGGAACTGGGGGAATCAAATGGCATGTTTTACATCCCTGAATATTGTGTCCCTTACCAATATTCACTTATAAAAAATGTAAAATGACGGATCAGGGGAATCTGGGTAAGAAGGATAAATCAACCTAGGAAATAGGCAAAAGCATGCTTAAACCTGCTTAGCTTGAAACTGCTGTTGTAGCCACTTTCTATTCAAAATAGCAACTCTTAGATTTATCTTGCTTTATCTGAATTCTAAACTAGCCATATAGTGTAGGAGGGAAGAATTCTATGTGTGTGAAATCAGCTGCATATGAATATCAAGTCTGCAGACACAGAACTGCTGTAGGACGCTACTAGATATGAAAAACATGTTGAGATGGTTAGGTTTACAGAATACAAAATAGCAGAATTGGACGGGACCTTGGAGGTCTTCTAGTCCAGCCCCCTGCTCAAACACGAGACCCTATACTATTCCAAACAAATGGCTGCCCAATTTCTTCTTGAAAACCTCTTGTGATAGAGCCAAGCCATTTCATGATTAATTGTTCTGTCAGGAAATTTCTCCTTAACTCTAGGTTGGATCTTGCTTTGATAAATTTCTATCTGTTACTTCTTTTCCTGCCTTCAGGTGCTTCAGAAAACGTTGGCTTTTCCATGTGACAGCCCCTCAAATATTGTAAGACTGCAATCATATCACCCCCTAAACCTTTTCTTCATCATACCCAGTTCTTGCAATTGTTCGACGTATGTTTTAATCTCTAGCCCCCTAATCATCTTAGTTGCTCATCTATGCAACCTTTAAAAAGTCTCAACATCTTTTTCATGTTGTGATGATCAAAACTGGATGCAGTATTACAAATGTGTTCTGTATACAGGTCTTTTTGAACATCTCTTTTTTTAAGCATTTTAATCTAGACTGGGCTGCAATCTATTCTTGTTTCCTTTTAGAAAGTGCAGTTGGCAAACCATTCAGAAGACACCAGTGCTTTAGCAAAGGAAGGAACCCACCATTTCAGTAAACTGGAGAGGTGAGTATAAAAAGCTGAGAAACCCGCTATTGGAAGTCCAGTTCAAAGCATTTTCACAAAACTGTAAAGGAAGTGACCTATTAATTCAGAAATCCCAAGTATTGTGTTTGGTGTGGAGCTAATTAATGTTCAACACACCATGAGTCCAAAGAGAGGAAATTAGAGCTCAGATTAATCTATGAAAGCCTATATTCAGTTATTTAAAGAGCCATAGTGGCGGAGTGGTTAGAATGCAGTATTGCAGGCTAACTCTGCCCACTGCCAGCAGCTCGATCCTGACTGGCTCAAGATTGACTCAGTCTTCCATCCTTCTGAGGTTGGTAAAATGAAGACCCAGATTGTTGGGGGCAATATGCTGACTCTGTAAACTGCTTGAGAGGGCTGTAAAGCACTATGAAGCGGTATATAAGTCTAAGTGCTATTGCTATTAACAACTAGGATTTAAGCAGGAAGTATGCCAGGCAAGATCTATATTTTGTATGTGGAAAGAATTTCACTCACAGTATTTCCTCAAAATTCAGTTCCTTTTAGAAGACACAATAAATATACTTCTAATTATTACTGTATATAAAAATCTGAAACTGAGGCCAAAACCAAAATATTAGGAATGTACAAGAAATGCCAAATGCTTTTTAATCATATCATAACATATCCTTTGTGAATTTTAATTGCTACCATTTTTAAAAAGTCCAGTAATTTTCTTTAGCGTTCAGATTTGTGAAAAAGTGAAATTGAAAATGGAAAAGTATAGCATTTGCAGACAGGCTTATATTTGTACTTCTTGAGTAACTTTTCAGTAAGAAAGTCAACACTTTCTTGCCTGCTGAGGTTTCTGACCCAGTAATAATGGTGTATCAGTTTGAGATTTTGGAAAGACTGGGCATCATTGCAAACCTAGGAAGTTTTGGGAGGAAGTTCTAGTCCATGAGGGACTAGTAAAAATCCACTCTTACTATAGCAATGAATGTTGGATAGTCATATATAGATTGTCCTCAACTTAGAACAGTTCATATAGTGACTGTTCAAAGTTACAACAGCACTGAAAAATGTGATTTATGACTGTTTTTCAAGGTTATCACCATTCCAGCAACCCCATGATTGTATGATCAATATCCAGATGCTTGGCAACTGGTTCATATTTATGACTGTTGCTGTGTCCCAAGGTCATGTGATCCACTTTTGCAATCTTCTGATAACCAAAGTCGATAGGGAAGTCAGATTCACTTAACAACCACATTACTAACATACCAACTGCAGTGATTCACTTAACAATTATGCCAAGGAAGCTTGTAAAATGGAGTAAAATTCACTTAACAAATGTCTCATTTAATAACAGAAATTTTGGGCTCAATTGTGGTTGCAAGTCAAGGATTTCCTGTACAGGTAGTCCTTAACGTACGACTGGATGCTAAATGAATGTTCAAAGTTACGATGGACTATCCTCCAAAAGCTACTTATGACTTCATTTTGAAGTTATGACAGCCACACCCACCTGCAGTCAGGGGGCTACTTTTGGGCCACTTGGCAATCTGCTCAACTTCATGGTCATTTGCAGCATCCCAGGGTAGTGTGATTTTTTTATCTTTTTTTGCTGGTTTCCAGTATTTGTTTCCAGTTTGTGGCCAAAAAAAAATGCCGACTGGATAACATGGACTTGCTAAACAACTGTAGAGTTTACTTAATGACCCAGTTAACGACAACCCATGGCTATAATTCTAGGCTCAATTAGAAGTCTAAGTCAATAATGACCTATAGTGACTGTTTTAATGGTTTTAAACACATGCTGATTTGATCAAATTCGGTGTAACTATTAAACTAGCAGAGCAGATATTATTTACAAATCATAAAGGTTTCAATAATATTTTTTGCCTTATATCTGGGACCATGAAAAAGAGTCTTTGTGCAGAACATTTTGTCTACCATTTGAGAATACTTTAAAAAATGGAATGTTATGGCTGTCTGTGTTATTTCATTTGCCTCTATCAATCTTCACGGGCCTAGCTTCACATACTTTAAGTTTGAAAAATACTGCTCTAAAGCATCCTGTGAATGAGGCTGAAATACAAAATCCTATTTTGCAAACGTTCCAGGAAACCGGAAGACTTTGGTGTGGTTTTAAACACAACTACTCCTTGACTAACAACCACAATTGAGCCCAAAATTTCTGTTGCTAAGTAAGATGTTTGTTGAATTTTGCCTCATTTTACGACCTTTCTTGTCACAGTTAAGTGAATCACTACAGTTGTTAAATTAGTAATACCGTTGCTAAGTGAATCTGACTCCCCCATTGACTTTGCTTGTCAGTAGATCACAAAAGGTGATCATGACCCTGGGACACTGCAACCATCATAAATATGATTCCATTGCCAAGCATCTGAATTTTGATTCACATGGCAATGGTCGTGTGAAAAATAGTCATAAATCACTTTTTTCAATGCTGTTGTAACTTCAGTCACTAAACTGTTGCAAGTCAAAGACTACCTGTACAAAATATCATTTACTTCTCTTTCTTAAAGACATTTTTTATTGTCCCACCTGCCATTTCTTTCTCATCTAAGCCTTGATGTCAGGGTAATGATGATTTAATAGCTGACCAGCTGCTCTAAGGTTGTAATGCAGCTGCTGTAATGTTGTAATGATGATGCAATGGTAGCAATGAGTCAGCAGGGTTATTTGACTGCTACCACTTTAAGAGGC
>JANHFL010007118.1:479760-491215 GCA_032468155.1 Oxyrhabdium leporinum | reverse complement strand
GAAAAACAGCTTCTATCCCAAGGCAGTAACTATATTAAACTCTACTGTATAGTGCAATATGAATGCAATATCAGGGGTTTTCAGTTCAATTGTATGGAATGTGAAGGATGTGTGTTTGTGTTTTATTTTTATAGTCATAATGTACACTGAAGATGGCATTTAACTTTGTTGTACGAGGTGCAATGACAATAAAGTAAACTAAAAAACTAAACTAGTAACACAAAAGGCAAAGACACATCAGAATTGAAACATGCCTCAATGCCCAAGTAAAATCTATACCACTCCATTAATTTAAAATTGTAAAGCCATGGTTGTAAAAATCCAACCATGACAAAAATGTAGCCCACTACCACCATTAGTACCTGAACCCCCAGGACAGGATCATTATATGACTAAAAGGGAGCAGGCAAAAGGCCACAGGCAACCTGAAAGTAAGTAATATTGGGAAGCATCACTGAGGAGGCCCTCTGAGCCCTTATCCTCTTGATCTCTTATGACGTGGGGACTTGAAGCATGCCCCTGACTTCTAGATGATTATGTGGCTTGGGCAGATTCTACTCAGAAAATATAAATGCAAACTGAACCATCTAAAACTTTGTAGGTTAACACCAGGTCTTGGAATTTGACTCAGAAACATATTTGCAACCTATACCATGACCATTACACAGGTATTTTACTATTAAAATGGCTGCCCTCTATTAGCAGCTGCACTCTTTAAAGGTAACCCCATGTAGAGTACATTACAATAAAGTGAACAAACTGCAGTCAAAAGTATATTGGAAACGAGAGCTGAAGCTGAAACACATTTTATGGCATTTAACACCTATTGGCAAAAGGACCACTGCACTTAGTACCAATTGTAATTTCATCTTCTTTGGGTTGTTCAGCCTGTTTCTTCCCCACTACACACTGGAATAGAACTTCAACCTTATCACCACAGCTTCTTAGATGATGATATATAATAGGGTATAATTGGTATATTGATGCTAATACATCTTGAACTGTAAATGTGGAAAAAAAAGGGAGGAAAGAGGATCAAATCATGCACATTTCACAGATAAGAGGCCAATGGTTGACCTTTCCTCTCCTATAACCATTGATTATGGTTTCAAAAGTAGCCACCCTTATTCTTCAGCCTAATCAGTTCTTCCCCAATACATCAAGCCTATGGTATATATTTGTTTCTTCTTCAGTAATTAAAGAAAATAGATGTCTTCCAATTATGGATTTGTAGACAGGCAGTAACAGAAAATTAATAAATCAATCCTGGACCAAATAAACATTGTTCTCACTGATGTCATAATCAGCAAGCAGAAATCATCCTATAAGCAAATAATGGACTAGAAAAAACAATGAAGTTTAACAAATTTGATGGAACTGGAAGTAGGAGACAATGAATAAGAGAGATTGATGGGATCAAATAATTACAGGAATGTCCTGCAAGAGCTGCAAGTAATTATTAGGGACTAGTGATGGCAAACATTTCTTCATGCATTCATGAAGATTCAAGCAAGATTGTGGTACATACTAACTACTGTAGTTCTGTTAGTTGGGATTTGGAAGTAGAAATAAGCCAATTGTCCTGGAAAAGACTTAGCAGCATTATTAGGAATAATGAATGAAGATGTAAACGTCTTGCAAAGTATCTGCCAGCACATAACATAATAAGTGTGATAGAAATCTGAAGTTGTTCAGCTATTGACTAAAAAGCTTTTCCATAAACCTCTTTTCAAAATGATATGTGTATAGAACTTGAGCTTGCTTACAAGATTTTTGAAAATGTAAGTAAGAATTAATTTTTTATTTCTACAAAGGTATACCCAACCCACCCAAATCAATTTGTCGGTCCCAAAAAGGATAGTGTTGTATATTACATAAAATTTTATTTGATGTTCTAGGTACCGTATAAAGTTAATCAACGTCCTATTTACATTAAATAGCAAAAATAATCTAAGCGTGATACAAAAGGAATTTAGATTTAAAAGAAAATATGAAAAGAGAATAGAGGATATTTTCATCTGGAGCATCTAACAATAAAGTGGGATAACTGCTTGATAAAAATCTGCTCTGAAAGGAAGAATTTTAATTCAGGAATAGAAACAGAAGTAGAATGGTGGGAAAACAGAATAGATTAAAAAAACCTTAACCACATTACAAAGGATAGATGTTCCAAATATTTAGAGTTCCATTTACAGAGGGATATGAGCGAGAAATTATAAAGTTAAGAAGATCAGACAGGCAAGATTTAATAAGATCAAATGATACAACAATGCCAACTCTAATATGTATGATTTCTATAATTATATTGGCGATTCCTTCATAAGTGGCATATAAATTCAAAAATTAAAAAAAGACTTTAGTTGGCTACACAGGAAATGACTTACCACAATTCCCAGCCTAGTTACTACCTTCATAATTAAGACAGTAAGATCGGCAAATTAGCTTTGCATGTCCACATCCTAACCATTTTATAATACGGACAGGAATATTACCCTTGCACTTCACTTAATATACATATTAATGTGTGTGTGTGTGTATGTTTGTGTGCGTATGCACATACACAGTAAATTGACTTTAGACGTTTACTGAACTAATGTAACATAATAAGCATGAGCTTAAGAACTGCATCATACACAATGTTGAGAAGCATTTTCAGGACCAACAAAATTATCCTTTATTATTTCAGTGCTGAAATTGGTTAATTTCAATTTCATTTGCTTAGATGTATTCGCAAGATAAAACTAAGGCCTTTTAAGATTTAACTCATGGATCTTTGCTGAATATAGATCTTTATTACCTTCCCTTATTTCCTTGTCTCCAAATCAGCACTATAGGTACAATATTTTCTTTGTTTCTCCCTGAAGACCCTGAAAAAGTTGCAAAGATAGACTTGGCCAGTCCCCATGTATTTCACCTGAGTCACAGTCTCCACTTTGTTGACAATTCTTGGGCAGGAAGATATAGGGCAGCTGTCCCGTTGAAGCAGGTTGCTGCCAATTTCCTCCAGCTGTTGTAGATACTGGAGCACAGGACTGATTTCCTCTGACTGCTGGATTTCAGTATCAATCGCTGTGTCAGACTTTGGTGGTTGTTGGTATAAGACAGTAAATTCTTCAGGGTGTTGTAGGTATCGGAGCACAGGGCTAATCTCCTCAGGGTCATGTCCATAATGGAGGAAGGGGCTAGCCATCTCTGGTGTCTGCTGGTACTCAAGTAAGGGACTAATTTCCTCAAGCCCCTTCTGACCCTGAAACAAGCCACTGGTCTTTTTAGGCTCATACAGATGCCTGGCCAGGTTTACAAAACCTCTGGCTGGGAAAAGCACAATTATGATTATAAATGAGCTATATACATGCCAGGCATGTCCCAGAGTAGCCAACCAGATGTGGCTCCAAATCAGTTGCCAGAGGTGGCCAAGGAGAGCCCCACATGCCTGCCACATGTGGCCTGGACTGGCAGCAAGAGCACAGCAAGGTTACTGTTGTGACCTGGGCCTAAAAACCAAGAGGCTTTGTGTAGGTCATAGGGCATCAGCACCTTTGTGTGTAACAGACTGGCTGGGAGGGGTTACTTTTTTCTCTAAGATGCACAAAGTTAAGCCCTCCTCACAAACATATATCTCACCTCTGCTGCCATGGTCTCAACTGAGGTGCCAGTGGAGTTCTCATGAATCAAGCAGGTCCTTGCCAAGTCTAGGGAGACAAAGAAGTGGAACTATGTGTAATTATCAAGCATGGTTGCTAAGAAACACATTCCCATCTGTGAGCTAGAGTTGCCATGGGGACTCAAGTAAACAGAGTACCCTTCTGAGAGAGGTTCAGTAGTGAAGTTTGCCTATCAAAAGTGTTGGAGCTTTGGTTTTCCATTTACTGTCATAATATAAGAATGATTATTTTTAAAAATAGGGTTTTTAATATTAAATTTCATACAAATATATTACTCAGACAGGGAACATTTCATTTGCATAATTTTGAGGAGAACTCAGCTCAATGACTACATAGACATAATTATTGACAGCAATCTAAAAGTGGCTTTCTGCTTTTTTACTAGCATGTTTCTTTTTATCTCCTGGTATAGCTTACTGTCCTAAAAAGACAGACTGGCTATGGCAACAATGTCCAAATATTTGAAAGGAGTTTTCACAATGAAAACTTTATTCATGGTGCTGACTGCCATCTATAGAGCCCTTCATGGCACAAGTCTGGCTTATTTGCAAAACTATCTATTTCTGATTTTTTTTTTCCTGATTACATGAGATCCAATAAGGTAGGCATGTTTTGGATCTCTTCTATGAAACTGCCAGTTGGTGGAACAGGGGGCAAGCCTACTCTAATATGATATTTGAAACAACGTACCCCGAAGATTGAGATAATCCCAATTTTATTGGTCTTCCAAAGACCTTGAAACTTGGTTCTTTCCCCGTACATTAGACCCGGATGTTGCATAAGTCTCTCTTGCAATGGTTTGGGACCATGAATGATTGTGGCTTGACCTCAATTATACTATATTTTTGTTGTTTTTATCTTATTTGTAATTATTCTCTGTTTTAACATTCTAATGTAAGTATAAGAATGGAAGGAATATTAATAAATAAAAAATAACCAATTGACAGTGAGCAAAATTTATGCAAGGCAGGGGGCATAACTCAATTTTTGCATTTCAGCAACTCAGTGAGATATGGTTGAATAGGTGGAAAAAGTAAACGGCTATCTGTTTTATATATATAGTGTAAATGATGAAAAATGGGAGGGAGAAGATGAATTTGTGTATCTTGACAGAAAGTTCATTATACACAGGGTAGTGGATGGAGAACTTTTTAAGATATGTAAATGCTGGTAAAAAAGGGAGATATGGTATGTAGTTTATTACAAGGGATTAATGTCTAAGGAAGCCCAAATGGCTGCAAATAAGAATATGCATCTGCTGATTTTTTTACAGAGAAGTGAACATTGGATATATGATGGAGAAACAGATATACCTCTTAATCTCACTTCCCAGATGAGTGACAAGGTATTTGGATTTTATACAATTCAAATTTTCCTGGTGGGACAGTAAAAGAGAAGAGAAAACTATTTCAATTCTGATATACCTAATGCTGGCTATGTTATCATACTCATGGATCATAGGCCCAGTGTGAATGTCATGTAAACCAAGGAGAAAATTGGGATTGTCAAATATAATAATTCCATAGCAAATTGAAGTAGACACAAGGCCTACAAAGCATTGTATACAAGCACAGCTAACTAACTAGCATTTCAGTAACCAGCCCTGCAGGTCTTCTTCTAGGATGCTCCACTGTACACACACACAGTTTGCTTTTATCCTTTTTCCAGGTTGGTTCAGCAGTCTGTCCTCATAATAATTCTTCATCTCCTTTGCAGTATTGTTGCTCATTACATTTCCTATTAGCATATGTACTTTCAGAACTCTTGGCGTTTCATCAGGAATGTGAAAAGTGCTGTTTTGGTGGCAAGGAACTCATTCCCAAATATTGAAAATTGAAGGCATGATGAATATATGGGAATCGAAGTGTCTTTGATTTATAAATATTAAGATTTACATTATAAAGTTTGCTAGCTTGATACAGATTTCTTGCCTTGTAAGTACACATATGGAGTCATCAGTGAACTAGTTTCTTTGGTTTTGTACATTTGAAGATTGAACATAACTGCTTACATTGTAACAAGGTACATACCTGGAGCCTGACCTTGTCATAATCATTAAGTAGTAAGGCACAATGATTTCTAAAATAACAACTTCCGTGCCTATAATGTGCAAAGCAACTTCGAAGATGTCTGCCTCAAAAAACTTCTCGATATCATCTTTAAAGCTTAAATGACAAAGCCTAAAATACATCAAGCATCATAACCTTCTGCCTGAACATGTCTCTCAGAAGAGGATTCTTTGCACCTTACCACTGTTGGAAATTCGGTGTGTGAATTCACAGGAAACAACCTTCTTTGAAATAGTGCCAAGGTTACTTGGAATTGGAATCTAATTTCATGAAATCTGTTGGTCCTTTCTCTAATAATACTTTAGCTCATTAAAATGATTTGTTTCAGTGAGTTAATGGTCTTGATTGAGTTTTATAAGCAGTTCCTAAAAGTATTAAAACATAACATTGTTGTTCTACTTATGTCAAGATAAGGTTCAAGTTAGTCTGTACTTTTTGCTAGCTTTCCACAACTTGGCTGCTTCCACATATGACTAATTCCTATCATTGACCACTATCATGCTGTTAAATGGATAACCTAGGGACAGTAAGAATTGTAATCTACATGTATTACATTTCAAAGGCAGCAGCAGGATGCTGAACATAATGGAAAGTCATGATATAAATATTAACACTTATAATAACAGTGGGTAGTTTCTTTTCTGTTATTAGCTGTAGACAATAAAAAAGGACACAGAATTGAAAAAGCTACTTGAACCAAGATTCAATTTTATTTAATTACCAGTTTGCAAAAGCAAGCAGCAACCATGGATTAGAAAATGATAAAATTATAAGAGAATAGGAACTTAATTTATTTTCTTATCTTTTCGTCATGCTTAGTATTAGGAACTGTGTTTCACAGAAAATTGAGTTATTATGCCTTATGGCGATTCCATTCAGACATTTTATACTCAGATGGAGCACGACGAAACCACTCTGACCAGGATCCATCATAGATGGCCACATCTGGTTTACCACAAAGATATGCTCCCAAGGCAATATGGCAAGCTGTAATCCCCTTGCGGCATGTGGCAATCAATGGCTTTGAAAGATCCACTTTTTTCTCCTCAAACATGCTCCAGATTTCTTCTTGGGGTTTCTCAAAACCTTCCTCAGTCAAGAAGTTGAAGAAAGGAATGTTTATGGTACCTGGAATGTGACCTGGTTCTATCCCTGGAATAAGAGAAAGGGTAATCATTCAACCAAGTCATAAAAAGTACTTCCTATAACTATTATGGTTAAATTTAATTCAATTTTATTGTAGCCCTAAGCCCAGATACAAACAAAATATTGAATAAAAGAAGTATTACAGCTTTCTACATATATGTATACATGCATAAGAGGAAAAACAGTAAGTATAATAGAGTCTAAAATAATTAAGAACATGGTTACTAAAATAAATGCAAATAAAATAGTATTATAAGAAGTTCTAATTCTTAGTAATGGTATGGCGTATAAATGGTAGCACATAATTGGGGTACAAATGGTAGCACAAAACTGGGATTGTGGTTAAATAATTTGAAATTATCAATTATTTCTAATACAAAAGTTGAATAAAAAATAAGAAATAATATTGATTATATGGGTGATTGTTAACTGTAAAATAAAAAAGCTTTACAAACATCTGATTCTAATAAGTCTCAAGTTCAGAATTTATTGCCTTTAAATATAGATCAAGATAATTGTAGATTTTTGGAAAAGATGGATAATTGCCTTTAAATCTATATATATCTTAAAAATCCACATTTTTTTATAAAAAAAACAGTCAAATTTAAATAATGCCTTAATCTTGCATTTCATAATGAAATGAAATGCAATATCCTAATTACAAATACTTCATAATCACTTCCATAATTTAACTTTAATAGGTGAGAAGAAACAATACACATTCACACCTGGAGCATCAGCAAAGTAAAATAGACTGGAATTGGACAACCTTCAGTCAGAAGATCATAATTTAGTGCTCAAGACATAAAACAGTCAGGAAGAAAATAGCAGACACGGTACTTGAGTACAATTCAGTCAATGATCAAGTATCTGTTAATGTCTCACCTATAAAGTCCTAGATGAAATGGCCAGTTTACTTGGGGGATCATGTCTCAATGGTTTCTGCCCCATCTCACCAAATTTGGCAGGGTGGACAATGCACTGGGTCCTTTCTATTAAATAATGTAATTTAGATGACACTAAGCATGCTTTCTTGATTCTGGAATCTAGCCTATGATACAGTCTTCCCCAAGATTTGGACAGGCCTGACCTGTTATCAAAGACTTTGAAAAGCTGTCTTTTCTCTCAGGCATTGGGGCCAGGGTGTTAGATCAACCTGGTATGCATGCTTTAGAATGTGGATTATATTATATTGTATTAGTTTTATTTTGCTCTATTTTTGTTATATGTATTATTAGCTGCCCAAAGTCGCTAGAATGAGTCTGATAGCTTTTTAAACAGTAAAGAAGTAAGCAATAAATAAATAAGTTGCAATCTAGCACAGGGCTGTCAAACTCCTGGCCCGTGGTCCAGATGTGTCATGTACTGGCCATGCCCATGCTGGGTTTAGCAAAGGGGAAAAAAGTCCCGATACGTCATATGACACCGCTGTGATAATGTGAGTTTGACACCCCTGAGCTAGCACTTTATGGTAGCAATGAAGGGCTTAGGGAAAAAAATATTCAGATGCTGTGACATGTCAATACCTATAAAGATCATCATTGTATAGGCAGCGGCTTTTCCTTTTGATACTCTATGGAAATGAACGTTGGACTCTGAAAAAGCAGGACACTTTTGGTGTTGGGGAAGATTCTTGAGAACACCATGGATAACCAGGAAAAAAATAAATGGATCATATAACAAATTAATCCAGAATTCTTACCTAAGGCAGAAATGATCAGGCTCCAATTACCATATTTATTTATATTCAGTGTTTCTAGACCACCCATCTCCCTCAAGGAGATTATGCAAGCATATTATACAAAGAGTCAGCTCCTTTGAGAAGTCAAAATGATGGGAAAAGTAGAAATAAAAACAAGAGGGCAACCAGCAACATAGCAGATGGATCTGATTACAACCATAAGAGTTTGCCATTGGAAGACATAAAGATTAGGTTGTGGACATGAGATCCTAGAGATATATCTCTAAGGTCACTAAGAGTCAACCCCAAGTTGATGGCATGTAATCAGATTCAACCTTGCTGAACTTTCTCTGAAATCATTATCTGATTGTCACAAATTGTGTTGTTGGGTTGGTTGGCATAAAGAAAATGAATTGCTAAAGGAATTGCTATCTTGAATATTTTGTTACAGTAGTCCTTTAACCAAATATTATGACCTATGATATACACATGATAAGACTTTGGCCATTCATATTTTGACTTACAGCATGTTTGAAGTGCTTCCCAATAAATGATGAGCTGCAAGCTCATTGTCTACCTGATGATTTTGTTTATCCCTGGTGTAATAGTACTATTAGAATGTGGAAAGAAGACACATTCTTTTATTGGAAAAGGAAGACAATTGCTGAAACCAGAACTTTGTTTAATTGGAACTTATGGATAGCCAATTAGAAGAGACTCATGGAAGATTGTTTTTTTTTATATGGTAATTCCAGCAAGATTATTAGATTTACAAAATTGGATACTTTTGAAATTCCCACAATGGAGAAGTGGCTTGTTAAGATTATTAAATTGGCAGAAATGGCAAAATTGACCTTTCTGATCAGGGGATAATGTAACAAATACTTTGATTGTAACTGCTATAAGGAAGATTGGAGGTCATTTCTTTATATATCTTTCCTTTTTTCCTATTTGTATCTCTCTTTATACTCGTTACTACATTACTCTCATTATTTCACATTTTCTTTTTTCTTTTCTTCACTCTTTATATTCTTCATGCTTATCTTCTATTTCTGTGAGAAATTTTCAATAAAAATTGAATTTAAAAAATTAAAAGGAAGACGATTTCAGTGGGATTTTAAAAAAATATTGACCATATTTGAGAAATGTTACTTGTCACCTCTGCAGATGAAGCTTTGCTTCTGTTGTCACAACATGGCACCGTAGCAACCCTGCTCTATGAGTGCATCCTAGTGTGACCCTACAAAAAACAGAGGTGTATGTGGCTCCTCTTAAGTACACAAACACTTCTCTCCCCAGAGTGAAAAGGGTTGAGACAATTGATGAACTTGCATACATTTCTTGTGGAAATACATCTCAATTGATCTCCTGCCATTCTAGATGGACGTTTTCATCTCATTAGATTCTGGATTTTTTTCTTTCTGTGCCCCATAGGAACTGGTTCAAGACTCGTTATTTTTCTTAGATATCATTTCAGGATTACAGAGCTAAAAATATTCAATTGAGAATATTTGTTTATTTTAGCATCTCCCTTTAAAATATTTTAGAAATGCTTATATAACATTGCTCTTTGAAGCAAATAAGCAAACCACAATTTAAGGAATAAGTATCTTAATTCATTGCCCTTTATTGGATGGGTTTCTGTATGATTTTTTACTGAGTGACTAGATCCCATCTTGTTTCTCTGTTTTGAGTTGAGCTGAGCAAGACATTTGTTAAGTAAGTTTTGCCCTGTTTCTTGACACAGATGTTAAGTGAATCATTGTAATTGTTAAGTTAGTAATATGGTTGTTAAGTGAGTCTGGCTTCCCCATTGTTGCTTGTTAGAAGGTCACAAAAATGATCACATGACCCTGAGACACTGCAACCATCATAAATATGAGTCAGTTGCCAAGCATCTGAATTTTGATCAGATGACCATGGGGATGCTGCAATAGTCATAAGTGTGAAAAATGGGCATAAGTCATTTTTTTAGTGCTGTTGTAACTTCAGTCACTAAATGAACTGTTGTAACTCGAGGGCTACCTATAGTGAGAAATATTTGCATACATGCTTTTAGGCAAATTTCTCTATTTTAATGGTCTGAATGCTATGGGAAAGATTTTTATTATTTTTAGTTTACAAATATGGGCATGTTACACCCTCTCTACATTCATTGTAAGAATGGACATAATGGAAAATAACACTTTTCCAATAATTTGAGATGCAGGAAATAAAAAAGATTATGCAATGGAATAGTTAGCTATGGCTCTTCTAAGCTGACTTCTTGGACAAGTTTCTACAAACAGTAGGGTTCCTTCTTCCTTCTCTATTGTGTTCTTTCTGTTGGATCTTCCATGAATACAACAAACAAGTTCACTCAGGTAAGTGCTACGCAAAGCTTACTGCATTCTTAGCTACTTCACCAGAACTCTCAAGGACAATTCCTGCCTAACAACAATATCTTGTTGCACTCCGATTAGGTAGGTGAATACATAATCCTCTCAAGCTTTTTTATAAACAGAGGTGAAATTCCTTTCTGCCAGTTTTATATTAATACATCCCTGAAGGTTCAGTGTCAGCCACTTGTGTGCGTCAGCCACTTGTCTTGCCCTAGAAACCAGTGCTGCCAGACTGAGGTTCCCTGGGAAAATTTCAAACTAGAAAGAACATTGTGAAGGTTGTCATATTAGACATCAGGTTTGCTTCAGTCCAACCATTCCATAATGAGTCTGACTCTGTGACTTAAAGGCCAGTGACTTTCGAAAGAAGCTTGCTGCGTGGATCTAGTTGACATCATGGGGATTGATCTAATTGTGTAATGTTTGCAAAATGATATTGTGTCTTCTGATATTTGGTGTATCCTTCCCAAACTCTCTTTGTCTGGACCCTCTTAATGTCTGCATTTAGGGATC